>JAQGAE010004878.1:0-12071 GCA_034696685.1 Julus scandinavius | reverse complement strand
AAAAAATCTACCAGCTCAAAGTGAAAAACGAAAAAGTGATACCATTGCTGATTTATCAAGCTATTTTTTAAAAAAAAATATTTGATCTCTTTTTGTTTGGCTGTAATTGTGTTTTAAAATTTCACCCATTGAAGGTGATAGGGTTGTGATTCACCTTAAAGTCGTTAGTAGTCTGTGCAGATTTTGATTTTATATTGAGACTGGTTGAGGCATGTTTTGTTCATGTTGCAGTGCGTGTGTTGCAGGATAACCGCAAACAATAATGTAACTGTAATTTCTCCACTGTACATGTGTACAGTAGTATACGTGTAGTCATAGTAGATCGAAACTTTAGAACAGCGTTTTTTCATGATTTTTCTTAAAAATCTCTTAAATTGGTAGAAATACACTGGAAATTCTCCTCTAAAACCTTGTTGAGGGATATCAGAAAGTCAATTCGACTCAACTTAATACCCTAGCTATAGTCAGCAAATAAATGCCATATGGTAGGGGGTCGTACCCGGTGCAGACATTTTCTTTTCTTCCAAATAAAGCCTTTTTTCCCCCTAGGGCAGTCATTTTGTCGTTTCCCTTCCCCTCCCTTAGGGGGGCACCGAGTGCAGCCCGCACCCCCTTCCTACGCCACTGGTCGTACCCAATTTCAGGAAGATGCTCCTACGTACGTCAGTAGCAACTTAATAAGATATCATTGTCAGATTGAATTTCTACTAAATCTGGACATTTGCCAGGAAGGCTATTTCATCGTCTATTTCATTCGTACCAATGCACTAGTAAGAATCTGTCTTGGCTCTAATCTCGTCAAAAGTTTTGAGTGATTGTCTACTCCTACAGTGGTCGTTAGGCGTAATATATGGAAAACAAGATGTGAATTACGAGAAAGTTTAAAACGTTCGAATAACCAACTCTATAGATAACTTTTGTGTCTGGACCTCAATGTGTCCCAATTTAGAGAGTGGAGCATTTCTGTCACACTCTCAGAATGTTGGTAATTCCTCTTAAAAAATCTGGCTGTTTTGCGTTGGACCATCTCTCTATCTTGAATATGGTGCATCCTGTGAGGGTTCCAAATATTAGTGCAATATTCCAACATATTGCAAACCAGAATTGCGTATTACATTTTCTGCTAATTATCGAAAGTAATTGACATTTGGGAGGAATCCTGAAAAAAATAGAAGTATTTATGCTTGAATACAACAGTATTTTCAACAATTTTTTTTAGCTTATGGCACAATAAACTATCAAATTAAAAGCAATCAAGCATTGCATATTATTGAGTATAAAGAAGGAAATAGAATTAATCTTTTAGCCCTTTCCACAAACTTTCGTGGCACATCTATAGGACCCTTGCATGGTGGCACATCAGTTTAAAAATACCGCTTTAGTGCAATAGCTTACTATACTGATGAAAATCTTTAAGGTGTTTACAGAACTTCAGAAAAGTTTCAATAAATCGGACCTTTAAAGGGGCTTTGTATTTTTAAAATTGTCCAATATGGATCTTTGTTAAAGTCGAGACCATTGTTGTCGCAAAAGAAATATCGTGCAAACAAATGTGGTTCGTCGAAATTTAGTTCAGAATCATTATATAGTAAGAAAGTTCCCTCTTAATTTTCAATTAAAAATGTGGATTGCATGATGCCAAACAAAATGCAAAACTTTCTGATTCTTTTTAGCACATAATAACTGAATTTTGTACTCTAAAGACGGAACAACGATCCAATTATTTGCTTTTAAGTCGCATTTAAGTAACCATTTAAAGTATGCATTTAAGACGCTTTTATTTGAATTACTTGTGCAAATTTAACATTATGAAGGGTCACCTAAAGTTTTTTCTCAAGATTTTAGCACTAATCTACGTCGACAAATCAATTAAAGCCTAATCTGGTAACAAAATAACGAGGACAGTGACACGAAAACTTCGTAACGATTTATACGCTTTCGACTACGAAATCTGAAAATTGTACTTGGTTACGTGACAAAGGTTGTTATAAATCCTTAATCTAAAATGTATAAATTGTAATTAGTACAATTTCACTTTGATATTATAGTATACAATATAAAGTTTCTAGATCAAATGTAGCAGGTCTGTTTAATGTACCCAAAGTACATAATTGTTAAATTTTCTCATTACTTAAGACCTTAAATAATCAATATTACAAATCGAAAGTAATTGTTTAATTTTGAATTTCATTGTGCATATTTACTTTTTTGTTAAGTGGAAATTGGAATTTTGCTTTTCACAACGCTTATACTTTTGTATTCAATTACACTGTGTATTCATAAACTTTTACTCGTTATTCGTATACTCATTCGACAATATACTCAATTATTGCCCAACACTGTATTACAGCATTCGACAATTTAACAAAAAACTCCATTTCTTTAGATTTTTTATTAACCTTAATTTCGTTGAGTTTAAGGGGTAATTATTTAAGTCGGAGCGATGACATTTTGCTCCATACTTACAGACTTTGTCAAGTAATTTGAGTCGTATATATGGTTATGGTGCATTGAAACCAGTAATAAAGTCAACTAATTGGTGCGACTGTCAGGACATGATCGTCCATGACAGTGAAATTACTCCAATCGTTCATTGAGTTTGGGATGGGAGGCATCTGATCGAATTGGGAGCACATTCTCATTTTACCTTCCCCAAACGAGTGTACGACTATCCAACATACCATCAAGGGTTATCATAAGGCCTTTAGACACTTCCCTGTCAGTATTTTTAAAGACGATTTTAAATAATCAAGTTTGGATGCATTTTTATAATTTATAAAGACAAACCCAAGAATCCAAGAAAAAATCTGATTGGAATTTCTTTTATGCAGTAGTTGAAATACTTGTAAGCAAACAGAAGGGTATAACAAATGAGCACATTGGAGAAAGTGTATAGATGTCGACCATTTTTACCATACACAGACACTGTTTTCCCTTTACTTTTAACTTAAAGAACTTAATCGGGTTCATTTTAATGTTTTAGCCAAAAACATCTCTTGGAATCACCATTCATTCCGCAAGTGCGACAGAAATGCTCTACTCTCTAAATTGGGACACGTTGAGGTCCAGACGCGAAAAGTTGTCTATGGGGTTATTCAAACGTTTTAATTTATCTTCTAATTCACATCTTGTTTCCCATATACTATTAACGCCTAACTACCACTTATAAAGGAGTTGACATAATCACTCAAATCCTTTGACCGAGGTTCATGCAAAGACGGGTGCTTACTATTGGTTCTGCATGCGATTACACATGGAATAGCCTTCCTGGGGAATGTCCAGATTTGTTAGAAATATATAATATCACAATGATGTCCAAGTCGCTACTGACATACATGTGCGCTTTCTCCTGAAATTGGGTACTCCTGAAATTGGGTACGACCCCATGTACCCATCCATATGCCATTTATTTGCTGACTGCATACAGTAGGCAAAACAAGTATGAGAACACCATGATTTTTGTTGTTGACAGCGAACTGAAATGTAGTACATTTAAACAGTCACTTGTATTATATTTCTTGCATATATTATGTAACAACAAAACAACATATTTAAAAAAATAAAAATGAGTTTTTCACTGCAAAAAAAGTATGAGAACACCTTGTTATAGTGTTTGGTTTGCCATTTCTGAAAAACTGGCTATTGATTACAGAATAAATTAGTATGCCAATTAATGCACAGGGTCAAAATATCATTACATAATGTTTAAACACATGTTAGGTCATTTTATTTAACAATGGCTCCCAAACGATGTGAGATGTCAATTTCAAAAAGGGAAAGTGGGATTCAGTTGCATCATATTGGCAGTTTATATTTGGATATTGAAAGTATGTTGAAAATATAATGTACTGCTGTGCACAAAGCTATCAAGAAAAAAGAGACCGGAACAGTCTTAAACAAACCCAAAACAGGCCGACCATACAAACTAACTGAGGAAGAGACCATAGGTTGTGACATGTGCCTCGAGAATTCCAATTAAGTCTGCACAAAGACCTTGTGTCAACATCAGGGAAGGTTGTCACACCACAAACTATCAGAAATGTGCATATTATGATGCTCATTTTTGGACAACAGCCAAGAAGAAAACTTTTTATAAGTGAAAAAAATAGGAAATGACGCCTCAAGTTTGCCAAGAATTATAAGGGCAAACCATTAGAATTCTGGATAAATTTAATGCTTATAGATGAAAATATGTTTGCAGTTTTCAAACCAAGAAATGAAATTACTGTATGGAGAAGCAGAAGGACCGCTTTGAACAAACAAAACATACTCGAGACAGTGAAACACTAAGGTGGCAGTGCCATTGTTTAGGCCTGCATGGGATGCATTGACGCTGGAAACCTTTGTTTTAATGATAGTATTAAGACTGCCAGGATATGTGTGGATGTGTTGAACGTTAAATTGATGAAAAGTGCAATGAATTTAGGGCTGGAGGAGTGGTTTATAGAACAGTCGTACAACGATCCCTAGCACACAGTTAGGGTTATCATAGAGTGATTCTTGTACAACACGCTGACAGTTAAAACTCTATCACAATCCCCAGACCTTAACCCCACAGAGATTCTATGGTATTTATTAGGCCAAAAAATAATAAAATGCTCAATTATAGGAAAAGAATGTCCGAAGATGATACTGCACGAAAAGTGGTGCAGATTATCCCAAGACATCATGAATAATTTAGTGAAATCTATGCCTAGATACTTTGAAGCATTTATTAAAGCCAATGGTTTTCAAACAAAATATTAATTTGCTACTGCCATTCAGAAAATTGATTTTATTGTACATTTGTGTTACAGTGTAAAACTCATTTTTATTTATTTTATTTTTTTTCCTATTATTTTAAATACTATGTTGTTTTGTTGTTACATAATATAATACATGTGACTATTTAAATGTACTAGTACATTTCAGTTCGCTGTGAACAACGAAAATCATGTTCTCATACTTTTTTTGCCTACAGTAGGTACTGAGTTAAATTAAATTGGAATCCATAGTTTAGAATGTTTCGAAAAAAGTTGACAAGAGAAAGTTTTATACAATTATTTATCACAAAAAGGACTGAGGAAAACAGATAAATAACCTTGGAATAAATTTGCCTTCGAATATTTGAGTATTGAATAAGCACAACTAAGTTTATTTATTTGATAAGTTTAGTTTAGCGACGCAGAAGGCCAGATATCATAATCAGAGAAGGTATACTCTGCAATCACTTAATAACAACTTTCCAAAAACTAAAAATCAGTGATTCTGAGAATTTCATTTAATTCCCAAACCATTATTAATTTTTATTTCTTTGAAAAACGGTTAGCAAATTCATTTTGACGAAATTAAAAATGACAAAATTTTCTAAAAAAAATAATCTGTAATTTAACTCCATTCATTTTTATCCGTTGAACTTCGACCAGTTTTATTTCGAGACGCAAATTACTTTTTTCATCCTTGATTGGTTAATAACCCGCTTAATGTGCGGTATCACGTCACCAGATTAGCCAATGAATACGTGGCAAAAAAATAGATAACAATAATGTTCAGTTTTAATTGTTGTTCCCACGTGAGTGTAATCTTTTGGTTATCGTTGAACAACGTCCGTCCGATTTGTATTTGATATCAATCGAGCGTAATCTTTAGTTGTACTCATGATATTTCAAGTTAAGTTATATAATGGATGTTTATGGAAGGTAAGCTTTTTATTTTTATTTTTATTTAATTGCATATACATATTGCTTATAATGTTGTAGTTGTTCCTGAACTCTGCATGTGGGATATTGAAGCTAGTGATAAGGACCACCATATGTTGACAAAAATGCAATGGTCAACGTCGGGCCATGGTCGACATGCGGATGAATATTTGTTGAGCCAATATTTTAAGCATATTTTGCCAAAAGGATGCCAACAATAAATCTAGGTTACCGTAATTAGAAAGTTTTCCTTCATTTACACAAAGGCACCCAAATAAAGAAAGTATGGGAATATTTCAGTTAACTTGTCTCCATTGATGAGAACATTTTCTGGATAATTAAACATGTTCACAATTTTTCAAAAATGTCGTTTGTAAGCGACCGTGTATCAAATACAGTAGAACCTGCCTAAATACATCCCATGTAAATGAATAAGCTCACTAAATGAATAAAATGTGCAGGTCCCAGCTTTGGACCCATCTAAAAATGAATTAACCTCCCTAAAGTAATAAGGAATAATTTGTATTGGCCTCCAATGATTTTGTAAGTGAATATCAACAGTGGAACTGCACAAAAAATATCAAACTAAGATGAGGTTGCCAATTAGACTGACACGTTCCTGATTAGCTTAGTTTGAATCACTCAATAAATGCAGACTCCAAAGCTGGATATCTGATGGTTCGTAGAATGTTTAACATAAAGGTTTGTGTTGTCAGATTTGACTTTTTCAGTGTTCTAGAGATTGTGGCTTGGACGACCTTAATCTTGTAATTTGTCTCTAGACACTGTAGTAAGAGTTCCTTGTGCGAAGCACTTGGATGATCCTGTTTGTACTGTCCCAGGGATATATGGACAGAATTTGTCATTGTCATGCCTGCGCACTTATAACCAAATGCAACAGGCAGGGAGATGCATGCAAGGCAATTACTGTACACCCATACCTCGTTTTATGGCCTAGATATGTACGTTCCGGAAATGTAGGCCATATAGCGAAAAGCCGTATAACGAATGAATTATTACCATAGGAACCCGTGCAATTCAATTGGATCCGTTCCAATTTTTTACAAAATAATGTTTTTTTAGTTCATAAAGCATATTATTCTTTATTTTCTATGAAAGTGCTTACATAAAAATAAAAGTACAAAACAATGTACTAATAATAAACGTTAATTTTAAAAAAATCATATGCACATATGTATGTATACATCTATTGTTTAATTTATTTAATTAACTCTTTAGTCATCCCTCAGTTAATGAAAAGATTTTGAAAAATTTGTATGCAACTGTGCATTTCACAGTTCCAGCGGCGAGGTGTTTGGCTGTTGTGCGCATGCGCACATAGGAAGCTGCACGCATAACGGCCGTAAAATGAAACATTGTGGGCCGTATATCGAAAACGTCCTATAATTAAAAAAGGCCGTATAAAGAGCGACCGTATATCGAGGTATGGGTGTACTGTACTTCAACATGCACTAAAATGGTGCCCAATAGCTTAGTGACTCATCTATGATTGAAAAAAAGGTCCAATTCCCTATTTGGCAGCTGCATGTGCGCTTGTCTGCTGATGAACCTGTCTAAACGCATAACCTGCCTAAATGCATATTTTCCACCAGTCCCAAAAGTATGCATTTAGACAGGTTCTATACTGTATAGACATTTAATGAAATTGAAATTCATTGGAGCTCCCATATATGGGATCACAGAACAGGATTAGTTGTTTTTGCGTTATCCTTGATAAAAATATAAAAATTTGTGAATTTATAAATGATTTATTGTCTGATTTATATTTCTCAGAAATTTGTAGAACTTGAACAGACAACAAGTCCAAAATACGTATTAATGCGTTGTAATTTATGCGCTTTCGTGAGGTTAGTCGGGATTCTCGAAAAGTAGTGTAAAACGTATACGTTTAGGACATACGTATGTCCTAACTCTGGACATGGATGATGGTAACTTTACCAAAAGTTTGGACTTCTATATATCTATATAATCTGGCCATGTACGTACGAGAACATATTGTACAAATCCAGACTTCCTAAGCTTACTGAAAAGCACACCAATGATAGCCTTGTGTTTTTTCGCGTTCTTTTTTGTGAAAAAACCCCGCTAGTGTGACCTTAATTAAATGGTGGTTAATCTTTAGGTACATTAATTTACAGACTTCCGTTATATCTTCCAGAATTCCCATGTCACTACAACATTCTGAGCATTGGTAGCTGGGTTGAAATGTACTAAACCTTCATACGCTCCTAAAAAATTACACATAAAATCCCTTTGGGTGAACCCTTTTGCAACAAGCGCAAATTCAGTTTGTCTTAAACAATCAATGAACTTAACTTAGTCTTTCAATTCTTAACAGTTATTGCAATCATATTTATAAATTGTATAACCCAAAACACAAATAGTTTGGACATTTCTCATACTGAATATAACTTTTCGCATCTGGACCTTATTGAGTGTAAATTGAAAGAGTGAAGCATTTCTGTCACACTCGCGTGGAGGTCACATTTACATTGATTAATTGATCCCCAAGCTCTTGAGGAACAACTGCGTTATAGACAACTTGTTTTTATTCCAAGTTGTATCAACTTCTAGTCACAGCACATGTGTAGTGATTGCAAGTATATCAATAATATTGATGGTATATGTTCGCACCAAATGGTCTAATATAATCTACTCCAAGCTTTTGTTTAATTATAAATGGATATTGTCTCATGCAGTTTATTCTTGTCAGCTGAAATGTCATGTTAGCTAGTAGGAGAGAGTGGGTAGAAATGAGACATTGCCTATAATTGTAATGTATAAAAAGATTAACAATTTTGTGTGCCATGTCACCTGTATTAGTTTATTCCTGTATTAGTTTGTTTAAAATGGTGGCCTTGTGTTGAAGCACAATAATGCAGAAAGAAAAAATATGATTTCACTACTAAAAAGTGTTTACTTCAAATATTTAAAATTTATAAAACTGTAGTTTATATAGAGGAAATATTTTCAAATTAAGTACATTTGAGTTCTTTGATAATGAACAAGATTTTTTTGGATAATGGTGCAAGAGTGTTTTCACACATTGTGTTTTGCACTAAATCTGTAATGTGAATAAGCATAAAGTGATCTTAGATTTTAACTCAGTTGATTATTTGTGGAGCTATTTGGAAAACGAAATTAAAAAAGAAAAAAATTCAATTAAAAATGGCACAAAATTCGCAGTGACATCACAACAAAGTTAGTGGTGTCAATGAATCAACGCCTTGAAAAAATTATTCAGGCTACATATGTACATACATGACTCACATACTACATACATACATGACTTCATACAACTACTAATTTATGTTCAGGAACATTTTTTTACACATTTTACTAGTATGCAAATACTTTTTTAATGGAATTTTGACATTTCTATATTTAAAAAAATGTTTTATTATTTTTAGAATTTTATTTAATACGTAGAAATATATTAAAATTGCATGGTAAATAGGGTTTCAACAACCATACTTATTTAATTTGGCCAAAATAACAAATTTTAGTATGTGTAAATGCATTTTTTTCTTACTATAATTGTAAAATTTGAATTATAACGTACTTCGTAATACATCACGTATTACGAAGTACGTTATAATTCAAATTTTACAATTATAGTAAGAAAAAAATGCATTTACACATACTAAAATTTTATCATCCAATAGGCTATTATTTTATTCTCTTCGCTAATATTCTCACGTGATGTTTTTAAAATATCCAAAACTTGGTTTGAAAAGTTCATTAAACACTAAAGTGGTAATTTTCCATAGTCATTTATAAAAACATGCATGTACAATGTATGCTTGTGGCTGGAAATTGAACGTTGGAAGTTGCAACACTTGAGTACATGGTTTCCGAATTTCTGGTTTGATCTCAATTTGCCATTTCGTAACTAACATTACCGTCTAACGATGGAAACATCCGAGAACAAAAAACTTCTAAAACATTTCTAAAAAAATTGAACATTTACAAGTAAATATTTTCATGATGAGTTGTTTTTCTGTTTTTATCATTGTATGTTAAGGGTGCATTACCCTCTTGAAATTTGAAGGCTTTTAAATGCATTATAGCAAGAGAGTAATGTAGTATATAGAATTTTTACAATTAAACATTTTTGGACAGATAAGATTTTAAATACCAAAAAAATGTATGGCCAGTGCAATGTGCGAATTTCCTTTAATAATATTCGATACTAAATTGTTCAGTTGCACTGAAATGGTGCAGCTGCACTAATTATTCATGTATGTATGATAACATAAATGAAAGGGCCAAAGTCCTGCTCGTGACCTTGAACCCGTTCAAATACCATCGCGAGTTCAGTGGAAATTTTTCTATTTTGTTCCCATTTGAGGATAGTTTATTGCGCTAGCTATACTTTTTATTAAATTGATAAAGAAATTTTGAAATGACCAAATCAAGCATTTGAACTTGACAATTGCACTTTCAATTTTATCTTCTGACGTGTTTACAGCCTTCGAAAAGTGAATTTATTGTATATTCTCAAAATGATTATCTAATCCAAATGCACCTCGTGTGACACCATTATATTCGGAAAAAATGTGCTCGAAAACATCTCGCAGTCAAGGGTCAGAGTTCAGAAGAACCCTGTCTGAAATTGAAGAATTGTAACCTGGAAGTTACTTGTCCGATCAAAGAGCATTCATTACACATCCGAATTCTTGAAATGATGGATGGTTAGTCTGTCTAGCAGTAGCAAACATAATCTAGTTTGAACTGGCCGACAAGTACGTCAGTTTCGCCGAAAATTGGACCCATGACTTTTAACATCTTATTGTATACAGTTTAATTTGACTAGTTCAACCTCGACGAGCGCACGTTCAACTGTTTCTCGGAAGAATAGTTTTCAAACTTGTGACAAACGCGAATTTAGTAGTTGGCAGTAAGCCTACTTATAACCAAAATCCAGGAGTAAATCTACCGAATAATTACAGTAAGTTCTTTTATGTTGCTACCGATTTATTTTTTCTGAAGTTTTTTCATTCATAAATGTTAGTATTGTATAAGATCCAAACTCCATTCCATCAACATACTGTAAAAGGAAAATTATCTGAAAATATAGTAGAGGCATATCATAAAGTCATGAAATTTAATGATATACTGGCCGAAATACGTGTAAAAAGTGATATTTTCACAGCCAATATAACCATACAGAATTAACCCAAACATTCACACGCGTTGGTTCCGTCAGTGAAGGAAAATATCGCTCCCTATCACGAGTACTGTCATTTTCTTAAAATTTTGTTTACAAATTTACGCATGTCCGGGTCATGAAATGATTTTGTTTTGACACTGAACGTAGACTTAACGAAAACGTAACCGTCTAACTGAAATTTGTAAAGAGGTCTTCATTTTAATATAAAGTTCATTAAATATAGAATGAAATTTCTGAAATTGGCTGCAAAAAACGGTGAAAAAAACGTAAAAAGTTTTTTTCACCATAGACCATGGGTTGACGAAACGTTTCTCATACACGTTAACATGTGGGTAAAAGTGTCCAGCAAACGACACGTTTTTATTAGATAAATTTACATACTTTCAGAATAAACAAAGTAATGGTATCGATCTTATGAAAAACTCGCTGGGCTACATCGTTCATGGGGTAAAACTTCTGAGTTGCAGCCAGTGCCATGATCCCCGCTGTCCGGTCTGGGGTAAAAGGGTCCCGCATTACCCGGGTGAAGGCTGTGACCAGAACTTTTTCATGTCTGCATGAGGCGAGAATTCATGTAATAAGTTTAAACTTGCAAAACGTCAGAATATTGTTTTAATAATAGCAGCATTGAGCAAATGTTTACATCTGGGTGAAGATGGTGAGCTATCTTCCCAAGGCACACAGTTGTGTTCGTTCGTATCCCACCCTAAAATTCATTGTATGTTAAAAAGTCTTAAATGTGATCACCTCATACAGGCAAGTGTGGGTTGCACGATCTTACCTTTGGGTCCTTGGCTTGAAGCCGTGCAAAGTGCTTCATGAGCTCTACGTTAAGATTGTTGTGGTTTAGCTTAGGGGCCAAGTGTAGCACAGACTGTAGGTAAAACATAATTAAATTTGAATTTTTCGTGTTTTTAGTGTTAAATTTAGAATAAATTAAGTTAAAAAAGTTACAAGTGAAGTTGGTTAACAATCTTGACTGTAACTTCTCGAATGATGGCATTAGTGTCCATAAAGCCATGAACGATTTCTGGAAACACTTGGGCGTTTAGAACGTTGAAATGCAAGTGTTCCACAAAGTGTTCCAGCTGCTGAAGCAGTTTGGCACGGTGACCAGACCTATCCCACAAGGGGATTTTTCCACACAAAAATTGTACGGAGCCTCGTGAAGGCTCATGGACGCCCAAAAGTGTATTTTT
>JAQGAE010004877.1:0-12072 GCA_034696685.1 Julus scandinavius | reverse complement strand
AGGCACGCACATTCTTTCTGTGTTCGGCAAGTGTGCATCGACACTGAATTGCGTGCGTTGCTCGCCAGATGGCGTTTTCGTCTGCAACGAACGAAAGTACGGCAAGTGTGTTTGGGGCGCATGCACCTTGCACATGCGCAGTAGCTCTGTGCGGAGAATGGTCACGTGAATCTGCAGCCATTACCATATTATGACGGACTTACGTCATTTGTCTGCTCTACATTTTGTGCGGACAGTGAGAATATGGCATAAGTCTAGTGTGTTTGGGGCTTTAGCTAAACAGTTATTAACCTGAACTCTCATTGTCGTTTTTATTTCCACTAGCCAATCTGATGAAAGGTGCACATCAGGGGATTACTTTAAATATTTCAACCAACGCGGGTTTAAGCTTGCATGCACTCTTAAGACCAGGGCTAAAAATAGTCCTCGTCACCCCCTTCTTTTGCCCTCCTTTTTTTTCATTCCCACTTCCTGCCGAATTCCTCCATTTTTTTTTTTTCCTTTACTTTTTAATTATTTTTGTTTGAAACTTTTTGCATGTTTCTCTCACCCGCGATGCTGCCATTATTTATCGCGGAGGAATTGTACGCAAATTGTTTACTTTGCGAATGGCTTTTGTGTATTTTTGCGCGGTTGACTCGTTCTGGCGCAGACCGCCAAGTGGTGTTCGTCTTCTGCGATGCGAGGGGCCGTTCATAAATGGCGCAGGGATGGTGAAACGGAAGTGTAACGGCTAACGGCTGGGAATCAGGCGAAGTTTTCCTAACACGGCAATGTTACATTAACAACATTTGCGGCCATAATGCATTTCTGTTAATCCCAAAAAAAAAAGAACCCCATTTTTTTTTAATTTCCTAAAAAAATTCCGGACTTTTTTTGACAAATATTGTGGTAATTAGTCGTGCAGAATCTTTGAATTTTTTCCAACAAACGCATTATAATTATGGATGCTTAGGGTATTCAGTCGCCTTGAAACTCTGAAAATATGCTTGAATATAAAACCATGGACTCTAGAATCATTTTCAAACTTTTGGGGAAACATTGTGTTTTTTGAAAATGTATGGAATGGGTCTTGAAAACCTTGAAATATTCTTCAATTTTTCAGCAGTTATACTGGCTATTGAAAAAAAATATTGTGATAATTTGTAGTGGGGTGGTGTTCTTGGAAATTTAAGATCTTGAAATCCTTGCATTTTTCCAAGAAATGTGCTTAAACTTTTACCACCTCTGAAACGTTGGGAATTTTGCCGGAAGTTCATGTTTAACACCTTTTTATGATGGATGTTTGTTTAATAGGAAAAGCCTGATATAAAACCTAATGTTTCAAACGCTAGAAAAATGTTCAAACTTTTGGAAACATTATGAGGTCCTTGAAAATGTATGAAAATAATCTTGGAATTCTTGAAATATGCTTGCATTTTTCCAGCATACTTAAATTAAGTTCATGTCAGATTTTAGCATAAAACTTTAAAAAAGCAATTTGGTGGACGTCGTTTATGGGTAACCCCGATATGTGTGCACACTGGGAGAACCCAATGAGGTCGGTGTATCTGACCCCTGGCGGTGGTCACGCTGTTCCTGATGGATTGGTAAATCGTCCATACCCCCATTCTGAGTTTTTGTTCTGGAAAATGGTTCCTGCACAGCGGGAGGTGAGGGAGGAATGCATGCGCCCCCTGGGGGTTGGAGGGGAAAGAGGGTGAGGTGGTCACTCTTTGGTCATTTCTTGAATTTCGTTGGGCACAAGGGGGAGGAGATTTAAGAGGGTCATAAAGCCTCCATTCTACAACAATGGTTGAAATTTCGTTAGTTCCTCAAATAAATACACGTAAAGTTGAAAATAATTTTCTAAGTCCAACTTGGTCGTGCAAGGCGAATTCTTAAACATTTTCCCACAAATGTACTGGGCGTCCTTGTACGAATTAATGTGTATTCCTTGAAAGTCTGGAAATGTGCTTGAATTTCATGTTCGCATCCAGATTATACTCGACTTTCCTCACCTTTAATAGGAAAAGTCTGATAAAAACATAAAAATATTGTTTCAAGCTCTCTAGAAACATTTGCATACTCTTGGGGAGTGTCCTTGTAAATGTAAGGCCTTGGAATCCTTGAAATCTGTTTGAATTTTTCCCCCAGCAAATGTAGTGGAAGGGGTCCTTGAAAATATAACACATTGAGAAGTAAATCACAATGTTTCGAATCTTTTTCGACATACCATTTCCCTGAAAATTTCCAAACTTTCACGTTTTGAAAATACCTCACAGTATCCATTCGCCTTGAAAATCTGGAAATGTGCTTGAATTTGTAGCACCTCGGAATTACCTTCAATAGGAAAAGTTTTAGAAAAAACAACTAATTTTTCAAACTCTATAGAAACATTTTCTGGTTCTTGAGAATCAGGGTCCTTGAAAATGTAAGGAATGTGCCTTGAAATCCTTGAATTTTTTCCAGCAAATGTACTGGCTCTTAGGGAAAACATTGTTGTAATTTTATAGTGTGAGGGGTCCTTGAAAATATAAGCTTAATAGCTTTGGACAATGAATAGAAAATCTCAATATTTCAACATACTAATTAAATATTTCTCAGGAAATTTCCAAACTTTCACGTATTGAAAATACTTTTAAACATCTACCGATATTGATGCATACTCAAGGTATCCAGTTGCTTTGAAAATCTGGAAATGTGCTTGAATTTTTAGCACCTCGGAAAAGTGAAGAATTGCCTCTAATAGGAAAAGTCTGATTAAAAAAAAATAAATAACTAGAAACATTTTCAGGTTCTTGAGAATCAGGGTTCTTGAAAATGTAAGGAATGAGCCTTGCATTTTTTCAAGCAAATGTACTGGCTCTTAAGGAAAACGTTGTTGTAATTTTGTAGTGGGAGAGGTGCTTGAAAATGCAAACATAATAGCTTTGGACAATTTATAGAAAATCCCAATTATTTCCACATCCCAATTAAATAATTCTCTGGAAATTGCCAAACTTTCCTGCATATTTCATGTGAAATTCGTGGCAATTCGCAACAAAAAGTCTGTAGGTGGCGCTGTGGTAGTTTTTCTTCTTCTTCTGTTGTGCAGGTGTTTGAAAATTCGTCACCCGACGAAACGAAACGGCTGCAGCTATTTCTGGGAGTCTGCGCTCTCGTGTATATAAAAAACGCGATCCGTCGTAAAAATGAAATGTAATAATAATAAAGCGTAAAAAGGCAATTGATGAGCTGTTTTCCTGTTCATTTTATGTTTGATAGCAGAAAAGCAACAGCTGGTTCTGGAAAGATAGAGGAGAGGACGGCGACTGTAAAAAACAATACAAAAAAAATACACGAGGCTCTGTCGTGGACAACTTGGAAACGCAGGCTAGGGGGAGGAGCCTCAAAGGGAATGTACAACAGGTTGGCTAATTGAGGATAATCGCCATGTGAGGAAATCTGCATAAATAGGATTTAAAGATCAGATTAAGGCTAAGAAAGGGTGGTCCAACTTATGTTAAGCTAAAGGGCCCCAAGGGCACTTTGACACGAACGCGTATGATCCGCACAGTGCTTGTATTTTTTGTTCGATAATTAAAGCTTTGGGACCATTAATAAAGGACTTTCCCCGAAATTCCATCAAAAATGACACACCTACCTACCTCCTGTCCACATGGTGTCCATTTTTATCCCAGACTTCCCTCCCCTCACCCTCGGGTGTCCAGAAAATTTGTTGGAAAATACATGGTAGTTAAATGATCCAACTAATTTGGATGGCTTTAATATTTGTTCTTGGATGTTTTCAAGGGCCGCTAAAAAGGATTGGCCCATCTTATAATTTTTTTTAGGAAAAGTAGGGTGTCCAGAAAAGGTTTGGAACATACAATGGTCCATCCTATAAATTTCCAAACACCCCTTTCGCTACCAATTCCACTATATTTTTTAGATTTGTCTGATTAACCGAAATTTCCTGTCCTCTTAAGGAAAGTTCCAGTATACAACTGGTGTTTAACACAATTCCCGACTTTCCCAAGGTTTAAAAAATTAAAGTACGTTTGGGATTATGGACACATTTGTTCTGTTGTCCCTCACCCCTTTCACTGACGTTTCAAAGTCAATTAAACAGAAAAACCAAAATCTGAAAAATACCATCATTAGTGGACGTCTATAAGCTTTCCACCTCCCCTCCTGTCCACATGTCACAGGTGTCCCTTTATCTTTGGTGCCCATAGCCTCAGCAGATAGGTTCTAATTAGTCATGCAAGTGCTTGAAATTGCATATAACAACAGTGTATAACTGTACATTTTTTTCAAATGCACAATTATTACACTGATACGTGAGTATCTTTTTTGACGTACAGTGTACCGTATTTGTCTTCGATAGTAGAATGTACGGCTGTAACGGCTGACGGCTTGGAATCGGCTTACGCGGCGTGATAACGGCTTACAAGAACTTTTCATAAAAATGTGTCCTACACGTTAACAACATTTATGTCCGCGGTTGAGGGAGCATGAAATAATGATTATTAATATACATGGATTATACATTTTCCTTTCGATATTCCAAATTTTCGGTCGCTTTTAACATTTGACATGTCGACGGTTGGTTGGTTGTTCCGAAATTTAATGCACCAGTTGACTTGAAACTAGGGATCACCACTTAGCGTTTGACAAACCTTAATTAACTGTATTTTTACACGTTATTTACAGTTAAGGTTAGCAAAAATGAGACCGTCAGGCTTTTGGCATCCCGAGTCGTTAGTGCGTGGCGCCACCATCGCCCCAAGTCCGACTGCTTCGTAGTTATTATTTTTCTTTTCCCTTCTACTTGAATGTCCATTTTAACACCTTTTTCTCTTGCATGTTAACATTTATTTCTTATCTGATACTCTTGTCGTACAACGTGTAGCGTCACCCACCCGACGCACTCATTTCGCAGTTTATGACGATTAGTAAAAAATGCGAAGATAGGCGGTGGTCGCTAGAGGGCGCCACCCTTGTCATTATAATTGAATCACTACAAATATTCCCGGAATTCCAAATAAGTCGTCGAAATTTGGGACAGTCGCTTAATAATTGCAGTGCAGGCTGTTTATTTTTCAAATTGTAATTATACACGTGGTCCATGGACTAACAAGGTAGTGGGGCACCTACCTACCTGCTCATGTAATTTTTGTACATAAAGTTTATTGGAGTGTTTACTTTTTCTGCTCGACACATTCTGAAAGTACATAACAATCTGCTCTGTTAACACCATCTAGCGAGAATGACCTTAATTTTGAGTTTTGGCTGTCAGTGGCGCCCTCTTAAAATGTAGTTTCTCATCAAACCACCTGTTGGCCCGTTTGCTGGGATTTTCCATCATGTTCTGCTTCCATATTTCTTTTTGTTTTCATTATCATTATGAATTATATATTTTTAAATAGGCGGAAAGGGGCTAGTATTACGGTGATTCTCCTTAATTAGGAGATGATTACGGTTCCCTAAAATCCGTCATTTGGCCGCCGCTCTCGCGTTTTAATAACAGGACCCGATTTAATCGTACGGGGGCGCCATCTTGGAAACCATAAATTATGGCTGAAGGAGGAAAAGACGAATGGCGCTCTGGTGAACGGACTGACTGAGCGTATGTGTTTACGCTGGCGGACCCCCATCATCATTTGTTTTTGTTTGCAGGCAAATTAGCGTGACCCCTGCAACCAGAACCCCTCATATTATAATCATCGCCGAGATTATTATTGTTATTATCATTTAACCGTGTGCATTTTTATCACCGTTTTTATAGGCTGAAAAATGCGCATACCGTATATCAGCTTTGTTTTGTTTTTTATCTTTGGTAATTCTAAAAATGGCACAGATACAAAGTTAGATTTGGAATGATATGCTTGTGCTAGCTATCGTGTACGTATTTATTTACATCATTTTAAAAATTGTTTCTTTGAAATAACGTAAAATGGGGATACTTTGGTCCAGCTTTTCGTGTTTTTTTGTAATTCTAAAAATGTGTTCTAGAATTACTACCCGAAACTGACCCCCTCCTCTTTCCGAAATGACATCATTTTTACTTTCTGATTAACAAGTGCAGGGATATCCCCTTCCCATCCATCTCTGTCCCAAAGTTACCCAATCATGTGGGGTGACTTTGGGCTTTGGGTGTTTTTCAAGGCCTATCCCTAGTGGAATAAATATATGGCGTTTAATATCCATATATTAGTTAATATGCTCAAAACGTCAATATATTATACAAAAACACTTTAATTCCCTACTTTTCGAGTTAAATATTAAGAAAATACAAAATAAAATTATCAAACTTTTAGAAACCCTTGTATTAGTCACCCCCAAATTACCCCGCTTATTGTTTTCATTAAGCATGGGTCTCCACTGAAGGCAACATGAAACTCGCAAACACCAAACTTACCATGAAACTTACAATGAATACATCAACATGTTGCTGAATACTAAGGTGTATCCACCAAAAGTTGGCAGAAAAACTGAACAAATGTGGCCAGTTTATGGCGCTTTAACCAAGCATTCAGAACCGCATTTGGGCAATATTTTTTTTCAATTTTATCCGGACCACCTCCCGGGCGATCGGCGAAATGTTGCCGAAACCATGGTTCTGGCAACAAAAAAAAAACGTCGTAAGTTTGCTCAAACATCACGGTAGGCAAACATTTTTTATTTTTCAATATTTGTTTTATCAAATATTGTTGCCACATGTTGTCTTCAGTGGAGAGCCACCTTTTGTAGATAATCATTACTTTGACATGTTTAAACAACAGCGGTTTAAGTTATTCCTCCCAAGATAAAAGTTTGTCTGAATTAGCGAAAACACAAAACATGTGTCACAATAAAAATGGCGGAATTTAGAATATTGGGAAGTCACCACAATATGGCGGAAGAGGTTTCTCTCCAACTGTCTGAAAACGCCCTATTGAAACTATACCCACTTTAGACATTCCAACTTGGCAAATGGATGACTGACCCAAAGTTACCCCTCGCCCCAAAGTATCCACATTTTACGGGTTGTAATGTTTGGAAAGTTGGAACAGTTTTATAAAGTATGGCATGTACAATTTCAAAGTTTGGGGCACCCTCTCTATAGCGGCCGGCGATGAAAACTAAGCGCGTTGGGTTTCATGGCGTCCGAATTGCTCTTCGGGTTAATAATATTAAGGAGATTGGATAAATTAAATTAATCGCATACCGTTATTCAGGGTTGACGTCCATTTATATAAAACGAAGGGAGAGGGGGGAAACGTATTCAGGGAGCAAAGGGGTACACGGTAGACTTCGGAGGGTAAAAGCATCCCGTTTAATGGAAATAAATACGCGTATAGAGAAAAAGCTCGGAGGAGGAGAAAAAAAATCAGTTAAGGAGGAAAAAAAAAGTCGTAATTTATGCAGGAATGCATCCCAGATGATCATTTAATTTTGATGAGAAATCGGGGACGCATTAAATATGCCATACAAAACACATAAAACATGACGGGAGAGAGACTCGCGTATTGAAAGCGCGGCGTGTAATACGATGAGCGGAGAGAAGAAAAAAAAGTACGGTGTGTATATATATAGTGAGAAAGAAGAGAATGGGAAATAAGTATAATCAATTTATAATATAGGAATTTAATAAGGTTGCGGGGGTGGAAAGGCGACGTCGCAGCTTGTGACCAGAGTCCGATAAAGGGATGACATACGGAGAGAGAGAGAAAAAACTAAGTGGAAATGTTCTCCCCATTGCCACGGTCAGATATCTGCCCATGTGATGATGGGAAGAATGTTATGTTTGCCATATTTTTTTTTAAAGAATATCCCATATAGGAGTATGGAGTTTTGTTTTGTTATCTCCCTTATATATTGTGTTGGCTTAATTAAATTGAGATTCCCAGGAACATTTTGGCAAGATCAAAAATTAGGCGCTGTCATGGTGGATTTATGGCAGTCACGCTTGTGTGGTTTTTGGAAAATATGGTTAAACAGCAGCTGATTGCATTTGGAATGGGCTTTTGTATGCAATGTGTATTTAACAAAATGAATGTTAAGGTGAGGTTAACTCTTATTCCACAAAATTTCCAAAACTTAGCTTTAAACATTAAAAAACCCCGAAGCATAAGTATCTCGACAGCTGCTCTCAAAATTCTAACATGGTTCGTATTTTGCGAACTGCTAACAGTGACAGCTCTCGAACAGTAGCACGTGCTACATTGAGAACTGCTAAAGCATCTCGAGAGTTTCTCTCACGTGGAAACGCGTAGTTGTTATTCTTTAAAATTTAACTTAGTACATACTCGCAAGTGGTAGGAATGGTGTAATCTATAGTTGTTAATTGTCATGCACATTGGTTGGACGTGTTCTGACAGGTTATTGTCAGTCATTATGCATCGCCAATCAAGAAATTTTATCACTGAAGAATGTGCACAAGTAGTGGTTTTACAAGAAAGGTGCAATGTGTCCTCCTCTATACATCTGTTTCCTGCATGATGCAACTGTATATGGGGGTCTGGTTACCATTCCAGAGGACCTGGACATGGAGGACCTCGTGCAACAACCCAGGTTCAGGGATGACTTTTTGTGACTTTCAAACTACTGGCCAGTTCAGTGCAATTTAACGAGACCCGATTTTAGATGACATTTTTTGGTGGATATAACTTTGAGGAAAACTGCCAAATGTGTATGAATTTGTGAAGTTAAAATCCCTATATTTCCTATTTTTGGCCAAACATTTCCAATGCTATCCACAAAGAAGGCGTCTGCAGAATTGGCTGGGATGTCAGGTTGCCTCCCTCTTGTGTTTCCTCGTACACGATGCGCATCTCATTGTTTTTCGCTCGGGTTTTAATATCTCTGCAATTCCCCGTTTTATCGTTAGTCGGGGATTTTTTTATTCCCTTAGCCGAAGCGCCTCATTAATTATAATCAAAAACTTTTGTCTTTTCTCTCTCTCTCGGTTTCTCTGCCTGTTTTAGAAGAGAAAAGATTGCGCTACTCGACCGAATTAAATTACGCTCTTCGACGCTAATTACGCTCGTAAATATCAATTCTTAATTCCTTTCCTGTTGCCCGATCTTCCTGCGGACGCCATCTTGTCGGAATTTTCAGTTTGTCGTCGTTGCTCGGTTAGGATTTGTTCTTAACTGATGGGAATGTGAAATCCGATGACACCTTTCACGCGCAGTGGGCGACTCTAAAGACTCGTCCACATCGAAGCAAACACGAAACAAAAAAAATGTTTTTTATACAAACATGTTTGCAAAAAAAAGTTTGCTCACCGATTTTCAATCACTTTTGGAGTGATGGCGTAGACATATGCCTGATTCACAGTGCATCGTCCGACGTCTTTTTCTGACCGTCACTCGATCTGCGCATGCGTGCCAACCTACTTTATGACGCGTTTATGACGACTTCCGCCAGGTCGAAAGACGTTATTGACGTTCAAACAATTAAAAATTTGTACCACGTGATAGTGGCGCATGCGCCATAGAAAATGGAAGCGCCACCTAGCGACAGAAAATATTTTGGGGGCTAGGGCTTATCTGACGGTGCTATACCTAGTAGGCGTTTGGACGTTGGTCGGTCCATTGTGAACCAGACTGCGCCGGGCGTCAAAACGTGTGACGTTTTTCTTCGAAAAATTAAGCAAAATTAAGAAAAATTAATTGTGAACTAGGCAATATGGGTGGCAATAGGCATATACGCCGACTGACCGGGAACCGACATTATGACGTCAGCAACCGAGAACCGGAAGCACAGTCCAAACTAGGCGAAGTTTCGGCTGTAGTGGCGCTTTTGCTAAAAGGCGATTCATAATACTGATGACGGTTCGTGAAAGCTATTGTTCCTCTTCTCACGCATTGTCTTTTCATAAAATTTTGTTGAGGCGGTATGAATGAACCTTAAACTCCTTGAAATATGCTTGAATTTTCCCCAGCAACAATATCGTTTACTTTGGTTAGTGTCTTAATATATGAGCGTCATGACCAGCATAAATTTGCCTTTGTTTTAAAAACACTTGCCTTAGTTTTTGTGTGATGCGGACAATATGTTTGTGCTAACCTGTTTGTCGAAACATATCCTTGAAAACATGTTTGCAGAAACTTTATTTTTTGTTTTGTGTGTGCTATGGTGTGGTTGTGAGGTGGCCATCTTGTTCGAATCAATAATTGTTCGAATTGTTTGAAATTTGAACTCGTGGAACATCGTGGCCCAGAGACATCTACTGTCATAGAGTATCTTAAACATTCACAGGGAAACCCACTTATATATGTTCAAATCTGGGGAACTACTTTGGAAAACTACAGTCAGGATAGCCAACCCGGTCGGGTATCGAACCCGGGTCTCCAGATCGCCAGGTGGAAGGCTTCACCACTAAAGCCACCCAGTTCGGTGTGTCCCATGTACCATCACACCATACTCGCGTGTTGTACCTACCATCCACTCAACTATTTGCCTAAACAAGTCCATGTTCGCCATCCTTTAGTGGCTCTCAGCGCCACCATTCATTTCCGGTTGACAAGAATCGGACGCTCGTCGCGCCCCTAGAGGCGATCGTCTTCAATACATGTTCCCGAGAAATAATTAATGTTCTTGTCTGGTTCGGGGTTTTTTTTCTCTACCACCGCCATTTTGAAAAATTCCTGAATGCACCTGCTGTGTGACATTCGACCAGAGCGAGCGAACGAGGGAGATGAAAAAACTCCCCAGCAGAGGGTTGTTATTAATAATAAGGGAGGGAGATTTGAGTGACAAGCGCCCGGGAATAACCCCGAAAGAAAGAAGAAAAAAAAAAAGCCGCTGGGCTCGAGGTCAAAGGTCAATAGCAGCTGGGGGGCGGGACGGAAACCACGCTTCGTGAGGAGTTAAGCGCGCGTGACGCCATCTAACGTTGCCTTTTAACTGGAAGCCATGCTGAGTAAATTTATGAGTGGCCCTGTGACGTGTTTGTTTGCGGTGAAACGGAAGTGTAGCGGCTAACGGCTGTGGAGTCGGCTTACGAAAACTTTTCATAAAACGGTAGTCCAACACAGCATTTGAGGCCATGTGTCACTGACACATCCGGTTGTTTGAGGTAGAGCGATTAGGGCCAACGGAGACGAAACGGCTAACGGCTGTGAACTGGCTTACGCACCGGAGTAACGGCTTATGAGAACTTTTCAACAAACGGTAGCAACATTTGAGCACACATGTCACTAACACATCCCGTTGTTTAAGGTATGTATACCGATATGGGCCAATGGGGTAGTAGAATTTTAGTGACGTCATTAGGTAGCAAGAAATACCAAACAGCGGGAAAAGTAGCTAGCCATCTTGCTAATTGCAAATGTTTTCCCGTCTTGGAACTGATGCAACGGAGACGAAACGGAAGTGTAACGGCTAACAGCTGTGAGTTTGGCTTACGTGCCGGTATAACGGCTTACGAGAACTTTTGATCAAACTGTAACAGCATTTGGCTAAATGTCACTAACATCACATTGATTAAGGTATACTGGTAAGGGTAGCATTTTGTTAGTGACGTCATTAGGTAGCAAGAAATACTAAATGGCGGGAAAAGCAGCCATCTTGATAATTGGCAATGCTTTCCCGCCATAAACATACGAAACAGCAGCTGTGGTGAAACGGAAGTGTAACGGCTAACGGCTGTGAGTCTGCTTACACGGCTGGTCAGGTAACGGCTTACGATAACTATTCATGAAACGGATGTCCTACTTACGTAACATTTAGGGCCATGTCACTGATACATCCCGTTGTTTAAGGTTGCGATAAGGGCCAATGGGGTAGTAGCATTTGATTAGTGACGTCATTAGGTAGCAAGAAATTCTAAATGGCGGGAAAAGTAGCCATCTTCCCAATGCTTTCCCGCCAAAAACAGGCGAAACGGAAGTACAACGGCTGTCGGCTTAATCGGCGGGGTGACGACTTGTAATGTCTTCTATTTACAATCAGTATATACAGTCGAACCTGTTTATCTCGAAACCCTGTATATCTCGAAATTTCTAGAATTCCCTATTTTTACAATCTAAATTCAGTGTAATTTCCATGTATATCTCGAAATATGTTCTTCCAAAACCTCTATTTCTCGAATTTCAAACAAGCCTCAATTTCAAAAAT
>JAQGAE010004876.1:0-12073 GCA_034696685.1 Julus scandinavius | reverse complement strand
GTAATTCATGAGATGTAAACTTAAAATAAACTTAACTTGTTTTTACTTCTAAATAAATTCGAACGTGAATTTCATCACATTGGGCATATTTAAATCACAAATTCCCGGAACTTAAGACAAAATCTAATCTGTGTTCGAAAACGTCTTGGTCCATATTGAAATCACCATTGGTTATCAAGGTTTCTTGAACTTTTCACAAGAGCCAAGGCCCACAATTCGTCAGACAGTCAGGAAATCAGTGACAATGACTTCCACTGTCTTTGTGCCATTCATCTCTCGAAAATTCAACGAAGGATATTCTGGACAGCAGCCGCTGTCGGGTATGGGAAGACAGTGAACAATATGTTGGGAAAGGAAATTAGAGTTGTACGTATATCAGGCAGGCCAGGATCGCAACCGGTGTTGGTCTTTTTAAGGCGGTAAAATCAATAACGTAAAGCTTAAAAAAATACGAGTTCTACTTTCATGTATCCTCCAAACTCGACAAAGAGGTACATTTTGTAATAAATGAATAGGAGATTTGTAAAATTTCACAAAACTGTCATGCTTCTGTAAAGTAATATGATTTTTACAACATGAATTTCTTGTTTAATAATCATTTTCCTACATCGAGGTCTTATTTTATATTGTATATATATACAATGCAATGAATTAAAAGCTAAAGTCCACGTGATGTCATCGGTTGGAATTATCAAAATTACTATAGCATGCCTGTAGCATTGGGCCTGCAAGATGTGTCATCTGATGTGTATCAGAACACCTTCTATGCTTGTATGGACTGGACATAAGAGAGTTCAAGAATCATTAAGGGAATTCAACTAATCTCTATATCAACATTAGATTGCTAAATTACCCCTTTGTCCCTGAAGATTTAGAAGGTAGGCGTCACCACATAGCAGAGCTGCTGTAATGGATTGCCCGCTGTTGGGATGTAGTTACGATTTTTGTTGTTATTATCACGCATATTCGTTCTTTTTTTATATAATGGCACTTTTTTCCATCCCTGTGCCCATTCTCCATATTCCCTTTGTTTAATTAAACGCGACGGCAGTCGCTAACGTAAACTAGCGGGGAAATGTTTTGCCGGCAAGCTGTTTTATCTGACAGCGTTATTGTCGCGTTAGAAAGCGTTAATTTCCATTACAAAGACGCGCTGCGGAGGGCATAAAAAAGTCATCCGCCATTAAATTGGGGCGGCGAGTAATTGGAAAACTTCAATGGCCGCTTAAATCATGCAAACGTAGCGAATAAAAGTGACAATTCGACCCGCTCTTTTTTTTTCGGGTCCAGGTCCATCTCTAATCATCCACTCTTCGATGTGCTAAGTCTACATTTAGCCTCGATCCTTTTGAAACGACGAATGGCTGAATTTGTGGCCTTACTAAAGTCAAGTCTAGTCGCATTTACGAGCCATTTGCAGCCCCATACTCGTGATTAGGTTGGGGAAACAGAGCCATTTTCTCTCTCTCTCCTTCCTTTTTCCCCATGCGTTTTCTCCGAGCGCCTCATATTTCTTCGCCGTCCCTCCTCTTCTTCATCCCCGGCTTCTCCCATCCTTTAACCCCCCCTTCTTCCAATCGATAAATAAGGCAACCCAAAACCCGAGGACCAACTCCGAAGTTATGTGTGATTGATATACGGCGATGTAACCGAACACCCCGCGTTTATCTCAGCCATGGTTTACCCTGCTCTCCTCAGCCACAATCCCCAGGCTTTCATCTTTTTGCCGATAGTAATGACTCAGCTATAAATTTGTCGTCAGTGTGTAATTAAAAAAAAAAAATCCATGGGTAATTTGTCATATTTGATTCCGAAATCCATGACTGTGAATGCATTATTAAAAGATTGTTCCGTTTTGGGAGTTTTCTAATCGACGCGACGTCCAGTATTGGAGGTTGTCATCTATATTATCGAAATATTAATGCAAATAAAAACGCGTGTCGCTTGTTACTGTAAACATGGAAGTAAGTAAACAGGCGTAACGCCTATCATTCTACCGTTAAATGGTAGGCGGCGGTTAACGCGGATTTAACATTTGCTTGCAGGACTAACTTGAATAACACTATAAAGGCTGAAAAAATAGGTCAACGAAGGTGACACAACAGAAGACTGAACTTTGTTTAAATGTTCAGGGTGGTATATCGAACACTTTGAAACATAAAATTGTTGTTTGCAATGACAAGATTTGTTTGCACAAATTAATATATCTGTACATAATAGCCCTCTCCATGCACCATTCATGTAAACGTGGCATTTTAAAAAAAAATGTTTCTACAAATATGGAAGAAATCCATTCAATTTTAAATTCTTTTCAAAGACTGCAAATCAAAATATCTTAATATAAAATGCCTTATTATCTTTCTTCAACCTCAAGAAAATTTTGCTGTCATCTAAATGATTTCATATTGAAAGTGGATGCATCTTAATTTTCATAATCAGAATACCTAGGTTTGATTTCTGACTATGATATCCTTTCCATTTTTTACGTTTAATAAGTTCCTGAAAAATATGGTTGTTGCTCACATTGCTGCAGTTATGCAACACTAGTATCCCAATGTTTAGTAAATATTATAGGGTATGTACATTTTATATGATATCTTGATATTGGTAGCCCTTAGATCTAAAATATATACCTGCAAAAATAAAATAAAGGATATAATTTATAAATATCCAAACAAACAGCTGTTTTAAATAATTTCAAAATAGCATCATGCTAACGTGATCTCATGTGAAAAGAATTTAAAATTGGATTTCTTCCATATTTAAAGGAACATTAAATGTTTTTTTTTAAATGCCACAAATTTCTCACTAAATGACCAAATCTTAAATAATGGTATGTTTGTAATTTATTTTTCATATTAGGATTAGCTATTTTATATTCAATATATACATATACTTAGTAGAACTACTTAAACAATTACTCGATTAGTAATCTGCCATATTTTGACTTGCCAATCTTTTGCAAGCTTCAAAAGTGAGCTGAATTTGTGGATTATGCCACTTCTGAAAACTGTTTTTTTTTTCAATTTCTACGCCAAATAACTAGTAACCTTACCTTGTGCTAATGACATAAAGCATTATGGAACCCATTTGAATTGAAAATAAACCAAACTTCTCACTATATGACACGACTAATATAACATCAGCAGGAGCAAGATTGATAATCCAAGTTAATCCTCCAACTTTATGTCAGATGATTATCTCATTTTCAAATGCAACTGGTGAAAAAATTAAATGTTTCACTTAGCAGTGCACATCCTGCCTTGCTAATTTAGATATATTTGCAAAAATTAAATGAACATGTGTTAAATAAAGCCCCAATTTTTTTATAACTATTATGTAATATACCAGATTAGAAATGTATGTGCAGCTGCATATTATACATATACATACGTATTTTATCGAATGTTTCTAGTGGCGATGTGGATTCTAACCACACTTGGATGCTAATGACACTTTGATAATTGTTCCAAAGTACATTAAAATGGTACAGATCATACACTTGCAGCTATGGCAACTCCATTTAGCTGAATATTGCCAAATGCGATTTTAGAATAATCACATCAGCCATTATGATGTCGTCACGCATTAATAATTCATTATATGTGTAGAAATGTAGTTTAATGTACTGTCACACCATGGTTACTATTATGTGAGTGTGGCTCCCAAAGATGGCGGATCGACTTCAACATTTTGTCTCTTGTTACTGTATATATGTAACGAGTATGGGGATTTCGATAGTTTTTGGAAACTGTTCAACTATTGGAAAAACATTGCCCAAAGTAATGATTCTGATTAGTTAGCTATCTCATGATTATATTTATGCAAACTATTACTGTGTATAGTTTATCTATTTTTTTTTTTCATTTTCATTCAAGTTTATTGCAGGCGTTTATGTTGAAAATATCTTACTTTTCCATTTCTTTCTCTAAAACTGCAAAAGTTTTTTTTTTCGTGGATAATGATTTCGAAATCGATTCCTTCAAAAAAAAATATACAGTATATATGTATAAAATATCTCCACAGCTATTTTACTGATATATATATATATATATACAGTTTTTACCGACATTTTATTATTCGAAAAGCGTTATTGACAAAACGTAATTCATTTTAAAAGCAACTGTATAGCAATATACATATCACGTAAACAAATGCAAGCATAGCCTGTACTCGGGCACGATCTTAAATTCATATATGGTGATCTGTAGTAATATGGGGTTGATATTGAAATATATGAATGCCTGGAATAATAAAACAGATTGACTCAAGCGTTTAACTTCCCTCTTCAGACGCACATGATAGCTTTAGATGTTGTTTCTTATTATAACAAGAGACCACATTATCATTTTTTTAATTTATCAGTTTATCCATATTGAAAATTGCTATTGCATAAAGTGTTCTCAAGATTCCAAAACGTGCAAAAATGCAGCATTGAAGGCACAGTAAAAGAGATGTGAATTATTATATTCAAAATCTATGTAGTAGACCCACCTTATATTTTCTATTAGCTATATTATTTTATGCATACTTCTAATTTATGCGCATATTTTATTGTATATTCACTTCCAAACGGGATGAACGTGTTCGGAAAGCCTAACTAGAACAAACCAATTCTTTTGGCAAAGTTAACCAACTATGAGAATTTTTTTCCTTGCCTTTATACCGAGTTAAAACTAATTTAAACATAAAGACAGCTCAATAGGCGAATATATTCAGCGTAGATTTTATTTGGAGAACGTAAGGGTAATGGAAAAACCACTTTTCATTTCTAATAACACGTCTTCAGCCTCACTATTGCTACGATAAAATGTTTGCAGTATAAGCCTAATGGGATAATACCAGACTGTTATTCTCCACCGAGCAAATTCTTTAGATGCTTGCATATATATATATATATATATATATAGAAATAGAATTTTTTTATCTTATGAGCGCAATATCAGAACAATCTGCGCTATAAGGTCTACTGCAAAAGCGATTACTTCGTCCTGAGCGTTGTACATTGTCCTCGTGGCTTTCCAATCCTTAATCGATCCCACTTTTTTTAAGTATGTTTTTTTTTGTGGGAAACTTGGAAAAACAAGTCACCGACAACCGCATTCGACGACCACCATGTCTTCGTGGCGATATTTGTAAGTGACAACACCATCAGCGTCCAAATATAGAATGGAAATGGAGTCGAGTTTTGTAGGGACACAACATGCACGAGGAGCCTTCTTTGGGGCCAAAGTGTGCAGTAATGTCTGCACAATGGCATGCTGTGAAGGGGTCAAGTGGTCGCTTAGTGGAAAATAACATTTGCCACTGCATTCGTAGGCCTGTGAAAGATGAAAAAAAGTTATCGTTAATATTTTCATAAGGGATAAAGTCAAAGTTGCTAACCGAAACGCCATCGTTGTCATTAAGTGAACATTGGACTTATAGATAAAATGTTGGTGCATTAAACTTTGTAAGTTTGTGGAAAGAAAGTGAATGAACAAAACTAAGACTTTTTTAACCTTATACAGTATGTGGCTGACCTTATAATGGTGGTATGCAGTATTTTGATATACATGTACATGTAATTGAAAATGAAATTTGTAAAACTTCTACTCTTTATACGAAAAATGTTCATGGTACACGACAAGATGACGCATTGATTTTCTATAAGTGCTTTAAATTGATATTTAAATGCATGTTTTACTTTTGTATGGACTGAATATATGTAGATGCTACACCACTTTGGTGTATTTGGTGGATAATAAAATATGAATATTCGTTTTGCTTTAAAATATGAATATTTAGATTATTTTAAAATATGACTATTTAGTTTATTTTTAAATATGAATAATCACTTAGAGTGTGCTTTTTTGTGGTAAATTCACTTTTAAAAAGGCTGTTGTGTGGATACAGTGTATGTGATACATATACTGTATCCACACATGATATAAAACATGTGTTGCTTTATTTCTTTTTGAATATTCTTTCATGCTCGTTTAGCAATAAATTGTATTTTATCCATATTACATGTTGCAGTGAAATGACTATGTTTCAATTCTAAATTCATTATAAAACATTATAAATTTAAACTCAAAATTAAGAATTCATCGTGATAGCTTGCACCGAAATAGAAGAAGTTACAATTTAGGAAGTCCAAATTTGATTTATTTAAAAGTAGTGCTTATTATTAGTAGCGTAAAACAGCAACCTATTCTGATAGTGCTGTTTGTCCTACTTACGATCAAATAGTGTAAATTACTAATTACTATAGGGACAAATATGAATACTTGATTTGTTTATAATAAATGAAACAAACTTCCTTTTATAAAAATGAACCTTTAAGCTTAAGCATGTTTTGGTTATATTAAAAAAGAACGACTATACAAAATGAAATTTTTAATTTTACACCAAAATAAAGTACTACTTTTTAAATTGTATATCAGAATAAACTACTTTTTAGATTTTTCGTAAAAATAAGCTAATTTTTTCACGTTGCGTTAATATTTGAAGTGATCACACTTTTTCACTCGTATTATATAATTCATTTCAAAGATTGTAATACAAAAACGGCTAAAAGTCTACGTGTTATCTTTTTTGCGAAGTATGAAATTGATTAATATCTCAATCTTGCCTACACGTTTTTTGACAAGATTCAAATTCTCTAGAATTGTTTTCGCTCTACTTATACGATTTTATTTTCCTTTCGTGTGAATTGAGTATACTTCTTAATTTATGTATCCATCCGTCTAGTATCAATATGTAATATTAGAAACTGTAGACATTTGCTGGAAATAATAAACATTTCTAGGAAATATGTATTTTTTTACAGCATAAACATTGAAAGCGTTAAGAAAAGCTTATGTTTGTTATTCGAATGCATCCATAAAAGACGTTGTTACCTCATATCCCCTTGGTGCAATAATCCAAGTATCGTAGTTTATATCAGCAAAATTCACGAACAAAGGGCGTCGACGACAAGGATTTCGATGACGTTTTCGTTTATTGCGAGTTTTTCCAATTTCTTCAGCAATAACATTGGATTCTTCCTCTTCTTCTTCAGTATCAATATTACGTTTGCTTAATTTATGTGCGGATGCAGATGCGGTATTTCGGCTACTTGCACCATTAGATCCGAATTTATTATTCGAAGAATACACCAGAAGCAAGGGTTCCGTTTCCACGTACGGATTGGTGGAGATATCCATGGTGCCTTGGTCTCCTACACTCGAAAAAATGCTCTCGATTCGGATTTCAACAACTTGTTCAGACACTGGATGGTTCAACCAGAAATCCACTGCAGAAGTTGCGTTAAATGTTTCATAAGCGTTACTCTTTTCGTACACATGTTTGGAGTCGATGATTTGACGTTCTTGACTGCCATCTTCTACATCGACAACCAGAAAGACGGTCACAAGACGATCAACGCCTGAAACAATATCAAATAATTAACTTTGAGATAATATTTCTTACAGCTGGCTATCATTGCCGTCACACTATGAAAATTTAAGATATAAAAATATAATAGATTCCGAACTAGAATAATTTGCCCGATAAATCATTGTCTAATTTAAGCAAAATTTTATTTGAAACGTCCATTTTCTTCCTATCTCTAAACTATGCATTTAAACTAGGGAATGTAGCGTATCGAGTACCCGGGTATTTGAGTTTAATTACTCGATACTTTTTGACCGAGTATCGAGTGCGAATTGGGTTTCAAGAATAAACACTGAATTAAATGAATTTCATATTTCTAGTAATTATTTATGTTTTACGATGTACGTATTTAAACTACACATACTGGCTTGTTAATCAGTTTTATTACTTTAGAATCGCATATAAAATCAAAAGCCACACGGGGATGATATTTTCTTCACTGGCATTACAGAATTTCGCTGAACATATCAGATTTGCGTAACTACAACTTAAGAACTTAATTACAATGTTTCCGTTCTAATTGATTTCTGATGACGATGTGATTACACGAACGCCAGTTACGTGCCCGTTACGTAACCGTTCAGTGAATTTTCTTTCTATGTAACTCTTCAGTGTTAGTGATAAAAAAAATTATCAATCCCTTTCTATTGAAGCATTTACACACGACCGGCACAGAACCGTTCGTTTTTCCATCTGCATGAACTTTGCAAGTCCTGAACGTAGATGGTACACTACGTAACTAACTAATTTATGTAAATGGACCTTAATCAGACCTTAACGATTCGTTAACATTAATCAGTATAACCAAAACCTGTACTCTAAAACGTTTGTGAATGTAAAAGATAATCTACTTGGATAAAATTACGTTTAGTCGGACAAAAATCAGTTCAATCAGGGTACAAGTTGGCCAATACCCCGGGTATTTCAACAAGCAAATACTCGAGTACGCGGGTAACTGAAACCTCGATTAATTTGGATTCCCTAGCTAATTCAGCAATCTTCATTTTTATCGTAAAGATCCACAAGTATTGTCGCATACATCTGAATGGGCATAATATTCACTTTCGGTTGTTCCAATGATACATATTTTTCTCAAATAAGAGAAAAGAATTCTGGATATTTTTTGATTGGGTTTTGTTCCCTAAGATTTGTTCTAGTAAATAGCGTGTTTATTCTGTATTGCCCTCTTCTTTTTACAAATTTGTTCCCTTCAAAATATGGGATGGAGCAGGGCTATTACACGAAACATCTCCATAAAAATCTTTACTGTAATATTTAGTGTTAGTACACCTCCTGTAAATCAACATTTCTGTATCGTAAGTCACGTATCTATTTTTACAAATTCTAATACCCATGAACGCATTTCGATCTCTGGCAATGAGCGTATGGATTCTTAATTCTGCTCCATCCAAATGTTCATCATTTTTCAGCGCAGCAATGTTGAAGGTGAGGATGTGCACTCGTGTTTCGCTCCCTTGCTGATTTTCCAAGTATTTTACAAAATCATTTTGGCTTTCGTATTGATCTGAGAAAATAAAATCGAAAACATTGGACAATTTCAACGTCTTATTCACAGAATACTCTGTTGGGATTCTGGAGTGTTGATATCTTTAACATTCAATAGTTTCTTACCTGCGTTAATATTGCTGTAACTTCTTACAGTGTCTGAATGCATCCAAGTTTGGGACTTGAAGTTGTTGTATAAATCTAACATGTACCTTGGAACGTGAATTCTTGGAGGCAGTTGAGTGTGATTATCCGTAACGGTCGATTTTGATTCTGTCTGCTCAATGGCATCAGGTTTTTGATCTTCTGCTCTTGTTGGTCCATCATTCATAAATTGAAGCAGGTTTTCTCTCTCATTTGAAATAAATGTACTAGGCAAATTTCCGTTTTCCGTTATTTCATTAGGATAATTGTTTAGGGAAACCTGAGTCCCTATGTCGTAATATGCCATGGCACCTCCTTCAGGGATGTCCCCGTAATCCTCATCAGGATAACCCGCTGTTACCGATGTCACAACACCCTGATCTTCAACGGAAAGGAACCTACAGGTCACCAACCTGACCAACAACGCGATAACTATTAATCCAAACAAAGTAAACGATTTTCCATCTCGGGATGCCATTTTGCATGGCTCCGATTTTAACTCTGGACTCTTACAGAACACTTAGGAGCAGATAGCACACGATCCAAGGACTTTACTTGCGATGGTACGATTTGTATCTTAATAGACCCCAAATTTGTAAGCAGACAAATTTGGGTTCTTCGGGATCAGCATTATTCTACGTCACGCCATGACAATTTTCCATCCAGTCAGCAGAATCGAGTATTGTTTTCACACACCCAGAAACATAAGAGATATCGATATCGAACAAATTGAGACGATATAACCAGTTGCCCGATTGCAGATGACATTCCCATCATTAACATTTGAATGGTCTTCATTTTCGGTTAGTTAAAAATAACTGTTTCAGGATAGAACAGTATTGAATCCCAGCGGATCAGATATCACAATTTCTAAGAATTTGCGTTTTAGAAATACATTGGTTGATTCTTGAAAATCATATGTACTTGTGTATTAGTGGTAATCCTGTCATCCTCGATTAGTCTGTAACACACGTCTTAACCACTGCACTACATGGTAAAACATAGACCTTGAAGTTCACTTTTTGCCTTGCACATTTCAGGTTATCCAATTTACCCAGATGCGCACCTACTGAACTTTTGCCTTTCATCCCGGATAAGTTTGTGAAGGGGCACGAGTTTGTTGGCGGGCTAACATTCTGGAAGATGCCATATGTAACCCCCGGTTTTATCTGTGTACCCTAGAACAGCAACTAATGAAGTGCTTTTCGATGAATTATTACTCTGGAGATGCAGTATGCAGACACCATTGGAGAGGAGTCAAAGCCACCTTAAGCATTTGGGACACTATCGCTTTCGGTGAGTGTGACCCATCCACTTATTACCGGTATGCCAAAATATATATTGCTAAGATAAAGGCCATTTTTTTCTTCCCCTCCTGTACTTACTTCGGTTTTTATTATCTAATCAGGGCAGCTGCAATGGCACACGGTTCTGCTATTCCCGTCGTTTTGTTTTGGCACATTGGAAATAAAAGGTACCGTATGGTCCAAGTTGTACTTGAAGACCTATGTCGATAGGAAAGCTTTTAAAAATTCCTAATATATTATCCGGGCAGAGCGATAATGCTATTTTTTTTTAAACCGATCATTTTGACGTTGAAATCTAAATACAGTGCCTCATAAAAGATGGAGATATAATCGTTTTAAGACGTAATTGCTGGGAGGCCTTGAATTACTCATTTAAAATAAGTAAACAAAGAAAACTGGACTATGAGGGTGTTGTCTGAAAAAATATCTTAGCATGCCAGGTTAACTAGTTTTGCTAAATTATAATTAGGAAACTCGATTATCCGGACCTCGATCATCCGGATGTGCGGAGCCAAGAGGTTTTTTTTTGGTTTTTTTTAAGGCGTGTGTGCACCAAACGAAAGATTAGCTGTACAATTTTGATATTTACATTTATTTACAAAATGGTGGCTGAAACAAACCCGGAGGGCAAACTTTTTTACATATGTTTGTAAAAACGTGTATATTACGTACAATGTACGTCTTGGTGGAGACCCGGCTTTAGACACATGAAACATACACATGCTACCTTAATGTATACCAATTAAGCTCTATCTCCTGACTTGAGAGACCACCAATTCTTTTAAAAATGAACAATGATATTTATATTTGCATTTATTATAAAAGAATAATGGCGTCAAAGTAAAAGTTTATTAAGTCTGTATATCAGTCTGGCCGCCTTGTCAGAAAGGTGAAACATGGTGTACCAGTTTTGTGCTGCATTTCTTAATATTATGCTATACAATTCTGCATTTTGTTAAGTGAAGTATGAATGCTGTCTCATATAATAAAAGTTATTCAAAATAAGTTATGTTAATTCAGCTGCTCATCACTTTTGAAATCGTCCTTGGATTTTTCTCCAGGACTTGGCTTCTTGTTACTGCAAAAATGGTGTGACATATTGCTACAAAATGGTGCATTCGGTTAACATTTGGAATCAAGAAATTGAAACAAATCCTGTGGCGAATTATTTGCATCAATCCCAAATACCATGCACAGCTGTTATCAATGTTAAAGAAGGAGCAACAAACTATTAATTTGCTCAATATTTGTTAAAAATGTGTTTCTCATACATTTATAAGGAATATTTTTTAAGGGTTATTCAAAAAGGACATCCCCAAGAGGGGGTGGGGTGTCTTATTGCATGTAGACAGGGGGTAGGGAGGGGGCAGCCATTCTGGACACCCTACTTTAAAAAAATAAATAAATGACGTCCATGAGGAGTGGAGAGTCTGGGTTAAAATAGACAACATGTGGACTTGGGGTAGCTAGGGAGAGGTCAATTTTTGAAGGAATTTCCGGAACGTACTTTTTGAATGGCCCCTTACGTGTAATGGACTGGTAAGGTGTTTCCGAACTTTGTCTTGAATCTCTTTTTTCGCTGTAGTGCAAAGGCTGTTGCCGACCTGGCGAAAGTCGCGCACCACTCACAAGAAATCGTCCACTAACTCAGGAAGTGGAGGTTCGCGCATGTGCAGTGGGTAGTGAGGCAAGCTCACATG
>JAQGAE010004875.1:0-12073 GCA_034696685.1 Julus scandinavius | reverse complement strand
ATGGTATATTGCAGCATTACTAATGTTTTATAATTACACCTAGAATAAAAATCCAATTGCGAGTTGAATAATTAATTTTCAAGAACAAAAACTTTAAGTGCAAATATTTTCTTCTATACCTGTGTCAGATCGCAGTAATTTTGGTTAATGAAACAGTGCTACATACAGCTTCTTTGCAAATCAAAAGCATTAATTGGGTTCCTGATAAAACCTGATTTTATAAACACGTCGTACCACTGTGCCCCGGAGATTTTAACAACCTCCAAACATGGCTTAATCTGCCGTAATACAAGTATGAGAAAGCTGAAGAGTAGATGATTAAACTGTACATGGAGCTTCATCAAAAATTTAGGTAAATTATTTGTGTCAGTAGTGTCCTATTTGATCATATTTATATTTCTAATCTCATTATGGACCCTGGTTATGTAAAATAATGGACCCAAAAATCGCTAATATCGAGCGAAACAATACGTTTTCCCATATTTCGGTCATCAATCATCATTGTTTGATATTGATGTCATTTTATATGGACAACGTTAAATTGTCGCTGGTTGTGGACTTGTTTGGATACCTTTTTTAGCAACATGTATTGTTTCTTTGCTTTTTTTTTTGTTTTTTTGATGCCATGGAGAAAATTTCTCCGACGACTTTTTATTAATATTTTTATGTCATGTTCATATTTTTTTTCTGCTTTCAAAGTCCCCTTGTTTTTGCCTTTTTTGTCAACAAAACCTCGCACTTGAGTAATGCATTATTTTACGCAAAAATTGATTGTTGCCTATATCGCACTTTCAGACTCGCTGTCAACAAAAACTGGAGTGAAAAAAAGTACAAAAAAAAATCCTAACTTTTAAGTAGTAGTGGCTCTAATACACGTACTTAACTTATACAAAAAAAAAACTCCGCTAAGGTCTATATCTCCCCCTTTATCCCCCCCACACTTAAATTATCTTCATGTATAAGACCCTAGCTTATTTGTGTGGAACCCATGGAAGCACTTTTTCAGATTACTAAACACGTCACTGGTTTTAAAATCCATGGCTTAGAGGAAGGGGAAAAAAAGCGGTCCGAAATCAATGGTCATCAATCATGTTTTCTTTGAAACTCTTAATTACCAACATAATATTGATTCCTAGATATGTATATACATATTGCGCCAGTTACCATCTGCTTGACCAAAAGTAACATGATGGCGCAAATGGTCACTATGGGAACGGTTGCTCGGCGAATGGCTTCGTCATTCAGCATATTAAGGACAGGCCCACATCAATTTTGGGCTGAGAATATTAAATGGAGGAAAAAAAAAATAATTTGCAAAGATGAAGGTGGTGATGGAATACATCTTACTTGAACTTTATGGAAAAGGGCGAGGAAAAAAATAGGCAAAGGCTAGTGAACCCACTTTCGTTATTGCGCACTGGAGCATATAGTTTTGCAAAGACGAACCCTGGAATATCGTATTAATGAATAATTAATGCGAAATTCTCTTAATATCAAATAAAGCATAAACGTAATTAATATTTGGTAACACGGTGGGATCCTATTATAGACTTATTTCAACTTGTATGCCATGGAAGACAGCAGAATTCAAAGATTGCAACTTTTAATAAGTGCATTTTACATACAATACGCCACACATGTACATGTATGTAAATACAACACGCATGTATAAAAAATAATTTGGGTAATTTCACATGTAAAAGTACCACATGGTTTGTGTAAGAAAGTACAGTCTGTATTAGAAAAAAATGTAGACAGGAGCTATATTTTTTCAAAAAGATTTACATTTTTTAGAAAACAGGAGTTGGATGATGTGTTCAGTGTTCCCCACATGTTCCCACATGTCACATGTCCCCAATATGTTCAAAATGTTTTTTTATTTTTCAATTTTTGAACTGATTAATTGAAATATGCAGAGTTCAAAGATCAGATTCTTAAAAATGCGAAATTGTTATTAAAAAGTATGACGTATTCAAAGTTTAACAACTAACTTGTAGATCCACATTCAAAATACCCTAAAAATAGAAATTAAAGAAAGGCTAATTGTTTAGTAATTTATAGTAATATTGCTTCGCATAACTACTTGTTGTCATTAAGATTTCAGTAAAAAAACGAGAAATTTTTAAGACCAATTTGTGTTTTATGTGAAATCAGGAGCATGTAACCTCCTTAAATAAGAAGTGTCTTAAATAAGAAATAATATTCAATTTAAAGTTATTCATTTGTGCCAGAGCATACAAAATTCATCGTAAAATCGTAATTTATAAAGATGTATCTAATAAACAAAGAAGCCATCTGAAATCCTCTCTTTCTGTTTCTGTAATTGGGGAATTAGAGGGGTGAATACTTCGATTATGTGAACTTCGCTATCTGCACACTTGGTAAACCTCAATTTCGAGTAATGGAGTATTGTTAAAGAAGATAAAAGAAGTAAAAATGAAAAAGTATTGTATATATATTTTTTAAGGAAGACTGGAACCAGATCCTGAGAGTAAAGCCCATGTATTAAACTTCAAATGAAACGCGAGTCAGCTATTTAAGTGCAGTCTCTTAAAAGTTGAAACATTCTTCTCATTTTACGACATTTCATTTGTCAGTATGAGGTCCTTTTTCAATCGAAATAAAAAAGCATAAAAAGTAACGTTGGTCCAGGTACAATATACAGACATAGTCTTGCAGATAGGACAAAGACAATTATTATATAAAAACGCCCTGATGAGACACGCTTGAACTCCTGTTCCTCATTAGTGGACCATGTCAGGAAGATTTCGAGGAACCGATTTGAGAAGGAAATAAAATACGAGTATAAAATGAAATAAAGAAAAGGAAGAAAGAGACGAAAAAAATTCGAGCTATATGAAATTAACGAGTTTTAAGAGAAAAGCTTTCAAAAATCAGTCCGTTTTATATTTTATAACGTGAATTAGAGCAGCTTGAAAGGACATTTACAATTGGAAGAAACTAGACGGTTGATGCCACTAAGAATTGTACAAAATTAAAGGGAGACATACTGACTTTTCTTTACAAAATATACTCTTGAATAAGTTCAAATAATATGACAGAGACTTAAATTGTTCATATATACATGAACAATTTAAGTCTCTGAACATCTCTGAACCTGTCAGCATACTGACAAAATGTGATGAATTTAAAAATGCAGTAAACATATTCATCAAGTTTAGATACAGTGGAACCTCGGTTTACGAATGTCTTTGTCTACGAACAGCATTTGTTGTTTCGCTTTACGAACGATGCTTCAGTTAACGAACACGCACGCACGGAGCACATGCATATATAATGAAACGTAAATTTAATACGGTTAATTAAGGGTTATTGTATAAAGTAAATTATAATGTAGAGCTATTTCAATAGCAGCACTTGTTTTAATGAAATATAATTTGTATAAAATAAAACAAATTAGTTTTAGGGCAAGAAAATTTTATTTAAGTAGTTTTCGGCAAGATTAGTTTAAGTGGTGGTCAATCAACCGATCCAAAAATTATGGATAAATGGATTTTACAAAATTAAGGAGGAATTTTACACTTTTACAAAACTATGAAAAATTATTCTGAATATTCATTCGACGTGAGTTAAGGTTCAATTTTGCCTTTATTAGGTCTCTGAAATGGAATTTTTAACCATAGTGCCCAAAGTTTTTTTTTCTCATTCTTAACAATTTTTTAACTAATCCAGCGATTTCCTTTCTGTATTATTCCACACATAAATCCATAACATGTTAAAATAAGTTTTCTAGGACAAAGAACGCATTATTTGGATTTACATTAATTGCAATGAGAAAAGTTGATTCGGATCAAGAAATTTTCGGATTACGAACAGGGTCAAGGAAGGGATTAACTTCGTAAACCGAGGTTCCATTGTATTTTAAAAACTGGGGAAAAGAATAGGTATTTTGTAAAATAACTAAAGCAAATTCGCGATTTCAATAACAATTATACTAATGACAATTCAAGAATCGGATTTTCACAATGATTTACTTGGCTACAATTTTGCACCAATAATGCAATTGTATTCGATTAGTTACTCCCATTGTTTTCCAATCAATTCTTTAACAATTGAATTTTCAAAACGAAAAAGACCCCCGTTAACATCATTACGACTGTTGTGTCGGCATGATGGTCATCAACAACCTAATATTGCATTTAATTATTAAAGGTGGTGAACATGATGTGATTTAATTAGAGCTACATAACAAGAAGAAGAAGAAGAAAAAACCGGACATTAGTTGAATTAGACAGTAGGGCGATTAAAATCCAAAAGCAACGATCCGTGTACAACTTATTAGTAGAAATTCTCATTTGGAAGCTCTTAAGAGACTGATTTGCACCAGAAAATGGCTTCAGAGAGTTAACGATCCAAACAATGAGCAAAACAACTAAACGATTGTACACCACAAAGAAGAGGGGGATACTGGAAGGAAAAAAAAAACAAAGATGCTCTAAATTCTTACATCTAGACTTAATTTTCATTTCTTATATTACGAAATTGGATTCTCCGAGATAAACTTGGTGCTGGATAATTAGCTAACAAGCCTCATAGCATTTGCTCCTAGTCATCATAAAAAATGAAAGCTTTTGCACTGACATAATGGATGAAGTATAAGCAATTTTCTCAGAGTATCTGACTCAACTTTATCAATCAAGCATTTATTCCAATTTAATTAATCGTGTTTATTTGTGTAATTTCAAGCTGTTAGCCAAGTACCTTACAGTCAGAAAATAAATGCAATATGGTTGCTGAGGGTCGTACCCTATTTCAGGAGAATGATCCCCTAAGTCAGTAGCGACTTAGACATCATTGTTAGATTGAAATTTTACTAAATCTGGACTTTTGCCAGGAAGGCTATCACATCGTCTAATCGCACGCAAAAAAAGGACCAATAGTAAGCATCCGTCTTGGCACGAAGCCAAGTTTAATGGATTTGAGTGATGTCGTCTGCTCCTATAGCGGCCATTAGGCGTTAGTATATTTGAATTACGAGAAAGATTAAAAAGTTTGAATAACACCATAGATAACTTTCGCGTCTGGACCTCAACGTGTCCCAATTTAGAGAGTGGAGCATTTCTGTCACACTCGCGGAATGTTGGTAACTGCCCTTAACAAATCTGGCTGCCCCATGCTGGACCATCTCTATATCCTGAATATGAACCATCCTGTGAGGGTTCAAAATAAGAGCGCAATATTCCAACATAAAGCGAACCAGAGTTGCGTAGACAGTTTCTGCTACATTTTCCGCACATTCTCGAAATACGCGTTGAATGAAACTAAGGCGTTGGTTCGCCGCACCAACAATTTTTGTGAAATGGTGATTCCAAGAGATTTTTGCTAATATAAACCCCCTGATACTTGACAGTATCAACGACAGCGAGTTGAACACAATCCAGAATGTACTCAGGATGGCAAGTTTTCAGTTTACGAGAAACTCACCACTATGCATTTCCCCGCAAACACGAAAACAAAAATATTTGCCTTCAAAACTCAAAACATTTTAATAATTGTGTCCAAAATATGGCATGAACTTTTTGATAGGGCGATGACAGGCAAGAGTGCGTGCTAATGTTATGTAAAAGTAATTTTAAAGTATGGAAAAAGTTGCTATCAACCACCAGTTCATCACAACATAGCCAAGTTAGTGAAGTAGCCAAAACTGGTTGAAGCCATTCCACCAACACGATACTCTTGAGGTGTCCAGAGTTGTGCTTTAAAAAAAATCACGTGAGGGATATGTGGGAAGTAACTGATCATGTTGATGACTCGATTACAAGGAACATCCTGAATGAAATGAAGGCTAGACGAGTGCAAAAACTGGACCAACTGTTGGTGCAATTAAAAAATCTGAGCATTTAGTAGCAATTAGTACACACATGGTCTGATCGCATTAATGCGGTGTATCCTGTCACGTGTGGCGATTATCATTTCTTGCAACAACTCTATTAGCTGTTAAATTTACTAAGTGCAAAACGCACATGTAATACACGAACTTATAATGCGATCAAATAAACTTCAGCACTTCCTACCAAACGACGGTTTTAACAATTATTGAGCATATTTAAGAGGCAATAATCGTCCATAAAGACGACGCTCACTTCCGGAATATCTAAGAGTGGATGTTGGAAAGGTGTTTGGATATTGCGATTCAAGTTGGCTACTTTATAATTAAGAACCATTTAATGGTTCCACAAATTAAAGCCAACCCATTTAAGTACTTGGTTCGAAAAAAACTTTTGAAAAAACAAGAATAGAAATTATAAAAAAAAATCGTAATGATTATGTTGATATGAAAATTTAAACTTTATAACTTCCTCAATTAGGGTTTCTTAACACTTGCTATTTTTAAAAATTTACACTGCATTATGATAGTGATTAGATGTTTTACTCCATTAATGCAATATAACTACTGCAGTTTAATCAAATTTTCTTGATAAGAAGTTGAATTAGAATTTCAAGATTTTTAGAAAAATAATTAGTGGCTTATTTCGATATCAAAGCCTTTCCAATCTTCGTGATAATTTTTTAAGAAATTTTAATTGAAATTAACCAAAAAAGCTAATTTTATATTTTGCAAATTATGTATTGTTCAAAATGTTAACTTTCAATATTATTAAAAAAAATTAATTAATCCAAAATTCATAATACAAAATTCATAATACAAATTTGATTAAGCCAAAATTCATAATCCAAATTTTAAATTTTAAAAATTCATAATTCAAATTTGATTAATACAAAATTCATAATCCAAATTTGATTAAGCCAGCCAACAGCTATGTGTTTGATTTCAAATTCTTAGGTGAAAACAAAAAATCCCCAAATATGTTATAATATTACAATGAAACCTCGGTTTAAGAGCATAATCCGTTTCTTGACCCTGTTCGTGACCCGAAAAGTTCGTGATCCGAATCAAAAAATTGCAATTGTATTTTATTTTATCAATTTTATTTTTAGACATCTGTATAGTTGTTTTTTTAGATTGTCAAAGGTCAGCACATTTAGTCATTCATTTATCGAAAACTGATTTTGTGGGAAATCTGAAGAGGCACCAAAAATAAAATTACTGTTTCATTGTGACCAACATTTCGGCTCAATATAATTGCAAAAAACTAACCCTAATTATTATTTAACATTTTTAAGGAAACCGAATTTAAGTATTGTGAACTTCAAAATACAAATTCGCTAATCGAGTTTCTTTTCCAACAAATAATGTTTATTTTTAAAAGATGGTATTATTAAATTGAATTATCATTCTCAAACAGCCAACACAAATAACTTATCAAGGGGAAAGATCTCATTCTATGTCCTATATTTTATCAATATATATTTTTTTCAAACTGTTTTGAACCGGGCTTTATCTGTGAAATTATATTCTTCAGCAGTACGATTTTTTTTAAAAGATTTATCCGTCGCCACATCGATTTCATGAGTTTTACAATGAAATTGTTTTCAATGGTTTAAATCATTATATTCTCGAAATACAAAAAAATTTAGTATCTGAAAAGTCGGGACTAGAAAAAAAAGGTTTTTTTAGTGCTTGAATTAAGTCCATAATTTGGTATTCAACAAACTTAGTGATTGCCAAACATTGCCCCAGCTGATCATAAATTAATCTCTTAAAAGTACATTTAGATGTTTGTTGGCAAAAAGGTTAGTATGCCATAAATTTGAGCTTTAATTATAGTTGAAGCATCGGAAGATCTTATTTCACAATAGGAGCTGCCAACGCATAAAAGAAGATTTTCTTTGGCAAATCTCAAACAAGAAATTATATAAGCTCAATTTGTACATTTCTTCAGCTGTTACTTATTTTCTTCAATTCGTGATTTCCTATTGTCACTAAGGTTATAAGAAATCGTGATTTGCAAATCCTGCAGAAATTATGCCTCGTAAGAAACTTAACATTATACAATGGCTGTTCAATATTGTCGATGACATTTCCACTTTTTCTTCGTAATTTTACGACTGAATGGGTGGTCTTCATCACGAATTTATTTCAATTGCTTCTTATAATATATCTGCCCACTCGCATCCTTAATTTAAATTTGCCAGAGAGGTCACAATAATACTTTTGGATGAATACTATGATTTGGCTCGAGTACTGTTATGATACGAGAATATATTTGATGAAACTCGCCGAAATCAATCAAAAATCAAAAGTTCATAGATAATTGAGGCATGGGAAACCATGAGAATTGAAATTTTATAGCCAAAAAACAAATGAAATAATGTAATACAGTAAAACCTCGGTTTACGAACTTCTCTGTCTACCAATGCTTCAGTTAACGTACATATTTCTCTGGACCACCGATCAAAGGTCCGAGTTTCTGCAATTGTTTTACTAGTTCCAGCAGAAAATCTTTGTTACTAATAAGTTTTACTAAATACAAACAACATCAAAAATGTGTTATAATTTCCAAGAATTTAAATTAAAATTGATATTAGTTTCGAGGATATAGCCACAATTGCAAATGCAATGGATGACAATCAATTTATGACGTCGATTTGAGACTTAAATCATATAATTAACAATAGAATAGAGTAGAATAATACACATTTTCCTATGACGACATCACGTGGGTGTCTTTATTTCCTATAATATTGGAAATCAAGAATGTATATATTAAACTGCTTTCTTCTAATATTACTCTTATATTTAGTATTTCCTTTCTATATTATTTCCACACATAAGCCATAACATGTTAAAAAAATTTCTAGGACAAACAACGTATTATTTGGATTTACATTAATTGCAATGTTGATTGATTCGGATCACAAACTTTTCGGTTCACGAACAGGGTCAAGGAACTTATTAAGTTCGTAAACCGAGGTTCCTCTGTAAGTTCAATATCTTTATTTTCTTTAAAGTCAGCAAGTCTAATTAAAATTAATTTTACGTAGATTGAGGACAATTAATATTTAGTCTAAAACGATATTACAATTTTCCGCAAACCCACTACCAAATTAAATCATATTGGTACTGCAAGTGAATTCCCAATATCACTAATATTGCATTATAACCCTTTAATGGCATGTTCAACATGCATGTTAAGTGTTCTGGACACTTAATCCGGCAATTAAATTTTAAAGAATCCAGATCAAGGGTTTTCACAACATATCCCCATAAATATTTTCGTTCGCTACCTAGTGATGTGAAACGGAGCATTATATAGGGAGCAAAAACTCAAAACAGGGTTGGCGGAACAACGGAAGAAACAACAGCATTAACAGGGCATTGATATGATCCTGGACAACGGTCAAGCCTCTGTTTATTGCACGCATGGTCAAGTAAGCTCCTCGATTAATTATGCGAGGCAGGAAATTTCTACTAATTATTCACAAGTGGCTAGAGGTGAGATGATGATGGTCACTATACCTGTTCATTAGTCCACGCCGGTGTTAAAACTCTTCAAACAAGTCATGGATACCAATTTTGCTTAGAAATGAGTTGGCTAATCAGAAATTCATCAAGCACATCATTAATTTCAACGAGAGATGTTTGCCATGATTTAGTAAAAAACAGCGAGTTAAAGATGACCCTTAATTGGTTTATCAGATTGGGATCAAGTCATGAAACTTGAAAATGTGTTGATTGAAATTAACAGTTTTATACTACATTTTTTGCTTAAGATGTATGTCAGTTAACTGATAACATGGCTAGGTGGCGCCAAAGGGTACAAAAGGGGCGCCAAAGGGGCACCAAAGATTGCGCCCAAAGTATTAATTGATTTGTTGGATTATATTTATTAAACTCATCATTGTTTGACCCTCTTTTTAAACCCTTGCCAAAGTTTAGAAAACACCATATTTAGGTGGGTTTTACATTGGTTAACTACTTAATCGACTGTTAAATTTTCATTCGATTTTAAGGATATCTTCAGGATCTTAAGGACCTTTAAGGACCTTAAATAGCGAACCATCATTGAACGATAATTACATGAAAATCATCACCATCTCAATCTCAATAGAGCCATAGTTTAGAAAATAAAATTTTTGGTGGGTTTAACCATTGCTAACTACTTAATCGACTGTTAAATTTTCATGAGATTCTAAGGATATCTTCAGGACCTTAAGGACCTTTAAAAAGTCTACCAACACTGTACGAAAATTACATGAAAATCATCATCTCAATGGATGAGACCCTCTTCTTTAGACCCTTGCAATAGTTTAGAAAATACAATTTTTGGTGGGTTTAACCATTGTTAACTACTTAATCGACTGTTAAATTTTCATTCGATTTTAAGGATATCTTCAGGACTTTAAGGACCTAGGACTTTTAAAAAAGCGAACCAACATTGAACGAAAATTACATGAAAATCATCATCTCAATGGATGAGACCCTCTTCTTTAGACCCTTGCCATAGTTTAGAAAATACCATTTTAGGTGGGTTTAACCATTGTTAACTACTTAATCGACTGTTAAATTTTCATGGGATTCTAAGGATATGTTCAGGACCTTAAGGACCTTTAAAAAGTTTACCAACACTGAACGAAAATGCCATGAAAATCACAATCTCAATGGATGACATTTGACCCTCTTCTTTAGACCCTTGCCATGGTTTGGAAAATACCATTTTTGGTGGATTTGACCATTGCTAACTACTTAATCGACTGTTATATTTTCATGAGATTCTAAGGATATGTTCAGGACCTTAAAGACCTTAAAAAAGCGAACCAACACTGCACGAAAATGCCATGAAAATCACAGTTTCAATGGATGACATTTGACCCTCTTCTTTAGACCCTTGCCATGGTTTGGAAAATACCATTTTTGGTGGGTTTCACCATGATCAACTTCTTAATCGACTGTTAAATTTTCACTATATTTGCAAAATTGTTTTTTAATAGAAAAGTATAATATCATTCGCTTACACCAAAAATTCGTGGCGTTCAGTATGTTGAAAAGCTATTTAAAAAGTATGCCAAATAACATTCTTAAAAAAGTTTTGAGGTTATAGGAATTGTCTAAAAAACTTTTTTTTTTAAATTTGAGTGCTTTACTTTGGTGTACCGAGATTTTGACTTTAGCCAGGTATTTCAAGTATTTTTACTGCGCCAAACATCAATTAGACCAGATCCTAATTAAAAACCAGACCGGTGTATTTAATTTATGTTAATAATTATAATAAAAATTCTTAACGATTTCTTTAACCTCCTGAAGATTCCACCTTCTAAGAATGTAGGAACCATATAATTTTTGTTTCAACAGAAAAAATATATATATTAAGGGTGTCCGGGTGGAAGCACCTACATTAATTTTTGAAATGTATCTCTGAAACCCGCAATGTAGAAAAAAAAAATGGATAAAAAAACAAAAAGGTGCGTAAAAGTGCCGTCTATACTTAAACACGAATTCCAGTAAGTCGTTGACAATGAACTGATAATGTTAAGTTTCTTACATCGCAATCTTAACTATAAAAGGAAAGACAAAAGAATAATGAATAGAAAAAAAGCAGTTGAGGTACACGAGTAAACCACAAACAAAAACTTGTTTTTCAAGAATAAAAAAAAATGAAATTTTCTCTACAGTGAAATTGTAAATGATCGTCATTTGACTTCTCCCAAAACTAACAAACTACTTTCCACCATAATTCAAGAAGGCCTATAAGTAGGTACTGCTAAATTAAAATCGTGGAAATTGTTTTAGGGCGTGTGTATGTATGCAACTTTGGAAATTGTAGATAATAAATATCCCAAGAATTATAAATAAATCAAAAAACAGATATTCAAGGTTGACTGCACTGACTTGAATCTACAGAAAATTTTTTGTTATTTTTGCTACATAAAGTTTGTCAAAGTATCATAGCATTAATTAGGGGAGATCGGGGCACAGTGGGACAACGTCTTTATAAAATCAGGTTTTATCAGCAACACAATGCTTTTGATCTGCAAAGAAGCTGTATGCAGCACTCTTTCATTAAATAAAATTTCTGCGATCTGACACAAGTATAGAAGAAAATATTTGCATTTAAAGTTTTTGTTCTTGAAATGTAATTATTCAACTCGCAATTGGATTTTTATTCTAGGTGTAATTATAAAACATTAGTAATGCTGCAATATAACATTG
>JAQGAE010004874.1:0-12074 GCA_034696685.1 Julus scandinavius | reverse complement strand
GTGTTTCAGTTAAAAATTTGGATGATATTTGTGCACACATTAGCAGAATGGAACACTTAGGAACGTGTAAAATAAATTTTGGAGCATGTATTGCGTTCCAAATAACGTTTTTAGTGTTCCCTTACTTGAAAATGACTTACAGTGAAGTATTTCGTTGAAGGTATGGCATAATTCCGTTATTATTACGGAAGTATTTTGTTGTTGTTACAGTAGTATTCCGTTATTTTTACGGAAGTATTTTGTTGCTTTTACGGTAGTATTCCATTATTATTACGGAGATGCATTTATGGACAATTGTAAATTTTACAGAATTATTCGGTTAACTCTGCTGCTGGCACTTTTCCGTAACTTTTACGGAATTTGTTTTAACAGTGTATGTTCTTCATGGGCACATTGCCTACGTGGGGCAATGAAATGGTACAGGCGCATATGCATTTAGGGAGTCAGCCCACGTGACAGTAGAAGGAGGATTTAATTGGGTATGTTACTTATCTCAGCTTCAAACTAATGATATAAAGTGGGTATTTGTAGGTTTAATTAGCAGGAAGGAAAGGAGGCAACCCTTCAAACTTATACGCTCCTTAGGGGACATTAAAAAGGAGGTCGCATGGCTGCTTGTGGGTCTTAAATCCAAATGGATAAGCCAATTGTTAATGATCCCAATATACTTATTGTAGGTTTAATTATCAGGAATGTAAAGAATGTAACCTTCTGTGATTATAGGCCAACTGAACTCCATAAGCCTTTAAAACTAGCGCTCCTTATATGGGCCATTCAAAAACGACGTCTCTTAAATTCCCTCAAAAATGAATCCTTCTCATAGACGTCCATAAATATTTTGAAAATTTTTGGTTTTACTTACCTGGTATAAATCGATCCAGTCTCCATTTATTACAACCAGTCATCAACTTACGACATACATCTGACTTCATGACAGTTTTGTGTTTGATATACTTATACACCATCAGGACTCCCTCAGACCTGGAATATAGTTATAGGGAAAAGTGATTTATTTTGAAAAAGTCTGCGAAGTTCACCATATATATGTATATTTCATTTGCATTTACAATTAAATATCAAAAATTTGCGATATATGCAGCAGAAGTTTAAGGGAGGGTAAAACTTTTTATCTTCTATACAATAAATGTGATAATGCTCATGCATCTGAGAGAATTTTTAGAAAAACGTAATTGTTCTTTAATTAATTTAAAAAAACATGAGGAAAATCTCTCCTTAAAAGAATTTTGGTTACCTTTTGCATTTATAGACAGGTTCTACTGTATCATGGTTATTGAGACCATATTTCGTCTAACTTTCATCCAATAAAATCACAGTAAAGTTAACTGATCCAATAAGTCCACAATGACGTTAACTGCAACTATGTTATTAAATAGGCTTGGACACATTTAAGAAATTGTGATTGTGACAAGGAACATTCATAAAATGAGCCATCAAATAAGCTACTGCATGGTCCTTCTCATATTAGAGGTTTATACACGTTATCTGGTTCTTGTTAATTTGGTGCTGATGATAGTCAGAGATTCCATTATTAGGAACTCTCTTATTAGGATCTATAGACTACAATATAAATTAATAGAATCATTTTAGAGTACTTAATAAGGCCGTTAATTGCCAGTGCAATGGGTCAGAGGCTCCTGTCCCCCTGGAAGTCTGGGCAAGACTGCTGAATATGCAGATTTTGGACGACATATAATAAACCAATAAAAATCGATTCAGATATGTATACGGTAAGTGTACGTCAGGTGCGAAAACTAGTGACGAAATTAACATTCCGGGGCAATCCGTTTAGGACTTTCATCCTGTGTGACGAACAGACGCCATTTATGGATGACCCCTCAATGTTTTGTCACCTGATGTGCATGTAGGGTACATACCTTTAGTAAACAAACCCACGTGGACTTAAACCACCTTCAAAACTTCCAATATTTTAAAATTTGTTTGACTTGACCATTCATTATGTTTGCCGGTAAGGAGTAAAGGCGGAGCCACCGAGTCAAAGGGCTTAGTAACAAGCCAAAGGACCGGCTTCACAGTGCGCATGCGTTTGAGCATATACCTATACACAGAACACGTGGTCCCGCATTTACTTTCTAGACAGTCGACGACTGAAGCCATCCCATCATGAATGCTACAGGTAAGTGCATTTTTATTTAACTTGCGTTTGAATTGTTTATGTGTGGTCAGTGGTGTATAGCGAGTGGGGGACCTTAGACATTTTTTCTTCAATATAACCTACGATTGTGATTTTTTTATAAACTAAACGCATACCTCGCTTTAGGGCCTAGATACGTTATGGAAACGTTGGCCATATAATTTGTAATCTCCCATTATTAGTAAATTTTTTATAATCGAGCGCATTTTACTCATACGTTTTGAATACATTTATATTCAATTACTTTTGTACATTTTGTATTCAAATTACTCTATGTACTCTTTCTGGTAGACGAAATCAAGACTTTTACGCGTCTTTTAAAGGCACGCCTAAAGTGTCTTATTTTATTTTAAAAAAACGACGTGTAAAAAGTTTTGATTTCGTCTACAATCCAAAAAGTGTCATATTTATAAAAGGGCGTTATAGCGAATCGTTTAAAGAGCGTACGTTTTTTTTAATAATATCATCTCATGTAATTACAACAATCCACTAGACGTAGCAGCCAGTGCTGGTCAGTAATTCAGTATACATTGATGTATTTGAGCAACGAGTAAAAGAATACTGAGTACAAAGAGTACAAATTGAATACAAAATGTACAAAAGTAATGGAATGCAAAAGTATTCAAAATGTATGAGTACAATACACTCAATTACAAAAAATGTACTCAAAATGGGTGATTACAAATATCCTTGAGTATTCACGTTATCCAATTACGTCTAATTCACGTAATCTGAAATTGAGTACAATATATTAATCTGGTATTAATTGAAACACTACAGTTATTACTTGCGTATACTTTAAGTAACAAAAATGATTAATACACCAATACCGGCCGCTCTTTATACGGCCCACAATGTTTCGTTACACGACCAAGAAAAATTGTATACATGGGGTGTCATTACAAAGGAAGAAAAATGTGCCTGCATAAAGAAGCAGAAAGCAAGGCAATGCAGATAATGTTGAAACAATATTTTAAACTGGGTGATTCAACAACAAGCAGAATGGGATGATGGCAGCATATACAACCCCTCGCCAAAAGTATTAGACCACTATTAGAAAACAGTCGAAACCTGAAAACACATTGGAATCACAAATGATACAGGCATAATACCCTGCCTGACAAATGTTTGGAAATTTCCAGATTTGTGCTGCTTGAGTCCTCAAAATTGACGAGTTACTCAACAAATGGTAAATGCAAGCGGAAAATACACTAGAGAGTATTATTGAGTGGGAACTGTTTGTCAGCTTTAGAAACAATTTATTCCCAATTACACATGAAATCAAATAAATACTCATGACCAAAACAAAATGGGTACCCTGGACGTATCCTGAATGTATGAAAATGATCAAATATATACTGAGACAAATGTTTGGAAATTTTCTTCAATTAAACTGAAATGTTGAAAATTAATGCAAAGTATTTAATCTCCACTTGATCACACCTCTTCGTGCCTTGGTCATACAAAAATGGCTGAAAATACGAAGCAGGTTGCAATTGGCACTGAACTAACACTAAAGCCATCATATCAACAAAATCATCACAAAATATAAGAAAACAGCAACTATCAGTTTTTTCCTAAAGAATGGCCGACCACGTGCAACGACAACAGCAGAAAACAGCCACCTCCGAGTGATTTTCTGAAGTTCCAGAAGTAAGACAGCAAGGCAAATCACTGCTTCCAAGACCTTATGCACACATAGTACCATAAACTATGATACCTGGTGGGAATTTCAGTTTTTGATACACAAGCCGGATGAAGCTGTTCTCCAGAACAATGCACAACATATTGTTTGCCATCATTGAAAAATCAAAACTAACTTTCATCACTAAAAATAACCTTTTTCCAGTCTTCTGCAGTCCACATCTTGTGATCTTTTGCTCAAGCAAGGCGTTTCTTCCTCATCTTAGGGATTAGAAGTGGTCTCTTCACACTAACAAAATAAAAAACCTAGCTCCTTAATTCTGTGAGTTGTTGTTCTCACTGAAACTTATTTGTTGGTGATGGCATTCCATTTGGCAGTGATTTGCCTTGCTGTTTGTTTTATGGAACTTCAGAAAATCCCTCGGAGGTGGCTGTTTTCTGCTATTGCCGCTGCACATGGTCGGCCACTCTTTGGGCAAACACTGCTAGTTCCTGTTTCCTTATATTATGTGATGATTTTGTTGATGGTTGATGGCCTTAGCGTTAGTTCAGTTCCAATTGCAACCTGCTTCGTATTCTTTACCATTTTTGTATGATTAAGTCAAGAAGAGGTTGTGGGATTTGTTTAGTTGGTGCCATTTTTCGTTTCTTCAAATTTAAATGTGATATTCAGCAACAATCGTCTTGCAAAAGAGCCAAGTTATATATATATATATATATATATATACCAACAATGAGATCAAATGCTTTGCATGAATTTTCAACATTCCAGTTTTATTGAAGAAAATTTCCAAACATTTGTCTCAGTATTTGATCATTTCCATACATTTGTCCAGGGTACCCATTTTGTTTTTGTCATGAGTATTAAATTAATTTCAGTATAATTGGGAATAAGCCGTTTCCTAAGCTGACAAACTGGTCCCACTTAACACTCCCTAGTTTTTTTTTCGCTAGTATTTACCATTTATTGAGTAATTCGTCAATTTTGAGGACTCAAGATGCACAAATCTGGAAATATCCAAACATTTGTAAGGCAGGGTAGGCGTTATATTCAGTAACTAATGACATATGCAAGGGTCAAAGTTTGCATACCTAATGAACAGGAGCTCTTCACCTGTTCCATAAAATATAAAATAAATAATCTACAAAAACATCCCCAGAAAAAAGTGTTAGACCAGGGGCAAAGCAAGACAAAAGTATTAGACCAGTGCGACTAAAATTTGTTGGGCCACCTTTGGCTTTTATAACAGCAGCAATGCGATTTGGCATTTGATTATAAAGTGTTTTTTCACTGGTCTGGTGTTATGGAATTCCAGCCACTATGAATGGCTGCCTTCAGCTCATCCTTTGATTGTGGCCGAAACTTTGCAGTGTTTTTCTTAACAAACACCAAAGATTCTAAATCGGATTTAGATCTGGGCTGTTATCGGGCCTATCAATGCAATGTACATTAGTTTCTTGCAACCACTGTTGTACAAGTTTGCATTTATGAGCAGTAGCATTATCATGTTGAAAAATAAATGGTTTGTCTCCAAACTGATCTTCGTCCCTCGATAACAAATAGTATTCCAGTATATGTCTTTATAGGCTGCTCCATTAATAGTACTGGTGCATATGCACACTCTGTCATCATTAAGCAATATTGCTTAATGATGACATGTATCTCCAGATTATGCTAATTCCAGGAGTAAACGTCACTGTTTATTGAAGATGGCTCTTGTCAAATTTTCCCTCTGGATGTCTACACACCTTTGTGCCCACATTATCACCATATCCCAGGCAGATTGAACCCATGAGCAGTAGGACTTCATCATCTTCTCAGGTTTAGACTGTAGTACACTGTATAAACAATAGTCTTAATTGAAAACTCTTTTCGTGTCATTTTTTGTTCACATAATCGACTTTTTACGCGTCTTTTTAAAGCCGGGTCTCCACCAAGACGTACAAGTACGTATAAACACGTTTTTACAAACATATGCAAAAAAGTTTGCCCTCCGGGTTTGTTTCAGCCGCCGATTTTAAATATGTAAATATCAAAATTGTACAGCTATAATTTAATAGGTGCACAATTTTGATATTTACATATATTTACAAAATTGCGGCTGGAACAAACCTGGAGGGCAAACTTTTTTGCATATGTTTGTAAATACGTGTATATATACGTACATGTACGTCTTGGTGGAGACCCGGCTTAAGACACAAAAAGTGTCTTATTTTAAAAAAGGACGCTTAAAGTGTCTTATTAAAAGGCGTGTAAAAAGTCTTGATTTCGTCTACGAGTAAGAGACTTAAATTAAGACATTTATTTTTGCAGTGCACGGTGTTTACAATAAATTAAGTTCTCTGAACAATACATTAGCAATCCGCCATACTCATAATCATACTCATATCCATGAGTACCGATTAGCCATGCAGGTATATAAACAATCTTATTCATGATTCCACGATCCATGATTCTGCACATGAGTACATATTTGCTAAATTTTGATTACTCATTTCATATGTCTACTGATTACAGGTACACTACTTAAACTATAGAGCCGTGTTGTAAATTAATTGAATCGATTGATGTATTTCAGTAAAGAGTAAAAGATATTACTGAGTACAAAGATTAATTTGAATACAAAATGTACAAAAGTATATTGAATACAAATGTATTCAAAACGTATGAGAACAATTAATGCAATCGATTACAAAATGTACACACAATGGGTGATTATACAAATATCCTTGAGTATTATCGTAATCTTAAACTGACTACAATGTAGTAACAATTTGAGTAACGAAATCAATACTTTAAATGATGGTCATCCTAAAAGCTAATAAGAATGTTTGACCTTCAACATTCCAAGCCAATTGGTATCATAATTTCAACATTTCTACATGATCCTTTTGTTATTGAATTTTTCTGTCCTTTTTCCCTTTAATTATATTAAGATTTCCCTTTATTTTGTGTTCTCATATTCATTATGAATTTTTAAAATTTTAATTATTTAATATAAATTGAGTTACCTGAACAATACTTTTGCAATCCGTCTTATTCATAATCAGTATACATCATATGAATATTGATTACTGATTACATGCAATAATATTCATACAATGGAGTACGATTCCACAGTTACTCGTAATCAGTACTTATGCACATGAGTACAATATTTTCCCAAGTTTGATTACTCATTTCATAGAGAAGAGTATGATTCGACTGTAATCGTAATCAGTACTCATGAGTACAATTTGTCCATCACTGCATGCTATTCAGTATGATTCCACTACAATCGTAATCAGCACTCCTGCTCACTTGTACAACATATACGTAGAACCTATTAGTAATAGGTTTTGAATATTGTTTTTTTTACATAGGGTCCAAGAGAGATGCTTCCACGGAATTTCAAGATGAAATGGGTGATACTCACACTCGGCAACTCAAGTGTCATTGCCCTGACCGTCCTCTCTTCACGTCCATAGAGCAACCGGAGCGTTTCCCTCCCCTTCCCCCTCCTCTCTATACTTCCATTGAATACAATGATATTGTCAAAAAAAGAAAGATGCAAGCCTTAAAGGTTTGTAAAAATGAGAACCATCGTCTGATGCTATAGAAATTAAACAACCTTTCTTGTTTGAAATGTTCTAACCTAATATTTTTAGCTGGCTGATGAAAAGGAGAACAAACTTAAGAAAATTAAGCCTCCTAACTGGAACAGTTCTGGCTATAAATACTACGAATCTGAGTTCGAGACCTGGAATTTCAAGGAGCTACCGGTCGAAGAGAGCAGTGAGGAAGAAAAGAGTGGTTGCATGGTAAGTAAAATAATGTGCACTGACCATGTGAAATTTGGAACAAGCTCGTTGGTAAACTAGAATTAATCTTGAAATTCATGTTAAACAACAATTGGTATATACTATCTATATCAAAAATGCCTCTTTTACTAAATGGAATGAAATCTTTGAAAATGTTAGGTTTGTCCGTAGAAATAATTGAAATATGGTTTAATTTTTTCCAGGAAATCTTCAAGAAATTAAGGTCAGACGTTGATGCAACAAGCATGCAAGGTCAAAACTCTCCAAAGTATAGTTTCAAAGGCTTATTTACAGTAAGTTATACTTCACGTCAAGGTGTCTGGGAGTTTTGTTGTTTTTGTTTTATTTTTCATATAGCTTTTTTTTTACAGAAACATGTAGACGACAATGTCCAAGAGCGCCATTTTGATTAGTAAGCTGATATATATATTCTAACAAAAAAATTCTTCCTCAATTAATACAGGTAAGAAACTAGTATTTTTTACAAAAAATATAATTTGCTTATGCGCAGTATCTATTTTTCATTTTCACTAACGTTTTTTCTTCGCTAGGTTAAGAATTTTGGACGTTCTGGACGCACTTAACACCAGGACGTTCGATTGACCGTCTGGAAGAAACATTAAATATTACATTGTATATTTTATTAAAATAAAAAAGAATGACTAATAAGTTTTTTAACGTTATTTATAATCATTGTTACATAATTTTCAGCTTTCAATATGTTATAAATTTTCACAAATTATTATTAATGTGGGTATGGCAAGGGCAGTCTAATAGCAATGTCTAAAGCAAGTTTCAGAGAAATTTTTCATTCAACAAACATCAATATAGAAATATGTTAATGAAACAAAGTTTCAACAGCTTAGTTTGCTGAAACCATGTTTCAGTTTCATGAAACATGCAGCGTGTACTCAGCATAATAAAAAATTCATATTTTCGAGCAATTTTGTATGCTTAGTATACACACTGGATTTCATGAAACTGAAACATTGTTTCAGCAAACTAATCTATTGAAACTTTGTTTCAGAGACATATTTCTGTATTGACGTTTGTCCAAACGTATCTGTCCACATCAAAACTGTTTGCTAGTCGAGGCACTCCTACCAATGTCGTAATACATATATATATATATATATACTCTTTACGTTTTTTCTTATTTTTTACCATAGATAACTATCGACTTTTGGGTTATCGATAGTAAGCTACACTAAACGTGTCTATCTGGTAAAATAAAGTTTCCATTCGTAACAATAATCTATTGGTAGATGATAATTGCCTTTTTGAAGGATATATGCATTTAATTTAGTATAAACATTCAAAACTTGCCTATATATCTCATATAATACTTTGTTTGCTGATTAGTTGCGTATTATAACGTCTCATCTCTATCCACGAGGCGAATATCGTTTCTTTGCACTAACGATATTAAGTTTTAGGAAACGTACGTGTGTGGTAAAATAAAGTTACCACTCATTAATTTAGTTCTCTATTTCACTGAATTATTTTACAAGATTATAATTTCCATTTTTAGAAGTAAATATACAAAATGTTACTTAAAATATTACAAACTTAGCTACTGTTAACGTGTCAGCTATCCACGAGGTGAATATCGTTTTTTGTGCTAACTTTACTACAACCAGAGACTATTAACGCCTTGGCAAAAGTGCCATAACCGTGAAACAATGTTTGAATGGTTTCCTTTGATCTTCACCGCCTCTTGAGCGATCGCAGAAATGTTTCATGAAACTTGATGGAAAATCCTTGGTAGGCATCCACATATCACAAACATGTTTGGGAAATAATGTTTCAATTTCATAAAACATATAGGCATAAAGAATCAATTCCTTTTGCATTGTGATTTTTAATTTTTTCCTTCTCAAACGATGTAAAACCCATAATTTCTTTTATTGTTGGCCAAATCCGACCTTGTTTGTGCAAATTTAAGTAAATTATCACATTCTTTGGCCACTTTCTTTAGTTAAAGCTTTTTTTTGGCCGTATAACATATAAAGTGGGCCGTAAATCAAAAAAGTGCCATTAAAAAAGGCCGTTATAGCTAAAGGTCGTTTAGCGAGGTATAGGTGTATTTTACAATACATGAAAAACTTTTATTCTAAACTGAAAATTTGGTCAACATTTCCGTAAATGGCATTACATTGCAAAACAATAACATTTAATTATCTCATTATGTTTTACAAAGTTTACTAAATGCCTATTATTTTTTTGTTAAAATATAGGCTAAAGGTTTTCGTATTTAATATTTTTTAAGATGAATTAAAATGGCTCGTTTTCAATGACAATTTATTTGTCTTGTTTAAAATAAAAACCATATCTATAATAAAAATGTATACTTTTTCATGCAGCCAAATATAGGTATGATGTCATAGCTGGGTATATTTTACTTTTTGTTATGTTTGTATTATCTTTCTTAATCATTTTCCAAAGTCAGATAGATATACAATATGGTTTGACTTTTTAAAACTCATGCAGTTCATTTGTAGCATTTGTCCCGTGTGACGATAGAAAGTTCCAATAAGAGTAAAATACTTGGATCGAGCAGCACGTGAAAAGGATTAACGACAGTTTTTTCCATTGTATAGATCTTGCAATTGCCCAAAGCTATATAGGCAGCAGTCTTGGACAGACTATGGAATTTGGGTGAAGCCCCAACTGGGAGGTCCATTGAGTATAAAATCACTGCATCACGTGTATACCACCGTCACTGTTCTAGCAAGTGTCGACGCATGAGGAACATTCGTCAACGCTTCTATAGACTACACGATTTTTGCTGCCTCACGTTTTTAAGTCTGGGTAAGTAGTTTTATACTTTTAATATTCTTTATTTTCTTTGATACATTTAGTTTATGTTGAACTTAAATTCCTATACATGCAATTAGCTAGTAGTATAATATACTGCAAAACATCTATAGCCTAGATCTATAGACTCTATATAGGCAATCAATTATACGTTAATTTGAAGTAAAAATATAAGAAAAAACAAATTAGGGATACGTATATGTACTTGTAAAACGTGATACACAAAGAAAACTGCATGTGATATGCGATCTATTACCCCCTCCCCCCCTTCCCCCCAAATACGTCTACTGAATTGCATTGTTATTCCAGGGTATAGTCTAAAACACGTGGTCACATTCGACCTACGAAGCTCATTTTTGGAAGTCCTCTGCATAACGGCAACATGCATAAAAAATATTAGGACATTTAAAGCGGCCATAAACGCCTTGGTTTCAGCGCCGCGACCAATAAACATGTTATGAGTTTCTAAATGGATTTTTGATGAGAAACACTATGTTTGGGGAAAGGTGTTTATCGAAACTTGTCAATGAAAGCATGTTTCCACAAATATGCTATGAACTGTATACTTAGCATTAGTCGTACGATTTTAATTCCTTAGAATTATCATTTTTGTAGCCTAACTTTTACACTTTTCTTTTTTTTGTATGTCGTAAATTTTGAGCCATTACACGTTTATTTTACGAGCATTACGAGCCATTGACACATTTATAGGTCGCATATAATACATAGATATAGTATAGCATTTTGTCATATGTTTATATAGGGATAGCAATTCTTTAGATATTAGTGTATTTAACGTAATGTGATTGCTGACTTTTGGAAATATAATTTTAAAATAAGCAAGTAGAGAAAACACAATTTTTACGAATACATATAGTGGCTATACGCTGCCTCGGGGTACACCAGAGGTTACGTCTGTTCAGCTTAATTCAGCTCCAATTTATATGCTGGAACTGTTATTTTATTAAAAGCTATAAACTAACACCCCAGATATTGCATTTATCAGATATAACCAATGCATGGATCTGATGCTAAGTTGACACTAACATGTCAACTTTTAGACATACAGTGCCCATACTACGTATTTGAAACGTATAGAACGATGAACGGTATATCGTTTATCAGACATGCAGATTAGAATTAGAACATACCGCATACGATCTAAATGTGGATACGCCTATCCATGTGCACATTTACATCCTATATATATTCGGTATATGTTCTAAATCTAAACTGTTTGATCCCTGCAAAAAATCAAAACAACTATATATGAATTAAATAATAACAAAATACAAAATAGAATTCAAAGGGAGGGGCAAACATTAACACATTATTACTGCAATCTCTTTAATAATGTATATCGTTGGGTGAATATAACGAATTTGAAACATAGTAAAAATTGATAATTGTTGCTTCATATCGCTTAAATGATATTTTTTCGTTTAAAGGAATTACTGTTTTTAATTCCGCTACTTCCCAGGTGAAAACTGGGGTAATTACATTATATTTTTAACAGATATCGTCATTCCAAAATGTTCTTGGATTACTTAGAAACAGTATAATATACATCAACAGCATGCATATGCAACTGACAGTTATCTTCAAGACATTATATAGCAATTGCTTATTATTTTTACAG
>JAQGAE010004873.1:0-12078 GCA_034696685.1 Julus scandinavius | reverse complement strand
AGCTGAATCAAGCTAATGTGTACAATTAAGTTAAGGAGGCCAGAGGTTTCTCTGTGAATTTGCAGAGAGATTCTGGTGCCATGAATGGCAGTTTAATTTACGTAGGTGAAATACGTGGTAAGGCATCCTGTAAACTGAAAACTTGTCATTCCCAGTGTTTTCTGGGTGGGGTCCAACTTGCTGTAGTTGATTTTGTAAAGTATGTGGGGGAATATATTATACATAACCTCTCTTGGAATCATCATTTAACAAGGACTATTGGTGCAGCGAACCAAAGACTTAAGATTTATTCAATGTGGAGTTCGAGAATGTGCGGTCAATGTCAAGGAAACTGGCTAAACAACTCTGGTTCGTTCTATGTTGGAATACTGCACTCCTATATGGAGTCCTCCAAGGACTCCAAATTCAGGATATTTAAATGGTCCAGCAGAGGGCAGGCACATTTTTTATGGGCAAAGACCAATGTTCTGCTAGTGTGTCCGAAATGCTTCTCTCTAAATTGGGACTCACTTAGGTCCAGGACTATTCAAGCGTTTTAACCTTAGTTGTTAGTCACATCTCAGTTCCCATACATTAACGTCTAACAGAAACTTCAGAAGTGGGCAAGTACCCCGTTACTTTGGATACTTCAGTATCTATATATTAGATACAAATTGAACTTTGATATAGTTTAAGTAATCTGTGTGGTCTCCATTTGTGATACCGTATTAATTTTTTACTATATCAACAAAATACTTCTGAAAATAATGCTTTGCACTCCACCACACACCCTATTATATTTACGCTTATCTTATTGCTTCTTTTACTGTTTTAAATGTTCCAGGTCAATGAGAACTAAACAGATTGAAATGAAAAACAAAGTTGAGACTATTGATAGAAAGAACTTAAAGCCATAAAACCAGTTATTTTATTTTTTTTCTAAATTATTTGTACATTTTTGACAGTTAACTAATTTACACTGGCAAATATTAATTAAATTAGTTGTTCATTAAACATTTATATTTTTAAATACTAGCCAACAGCGGGGGAGTATAAAGTCTGTGCATACGAATTACTCCTAACTTGAGAACAAAACCAATTAGCCCTAAAGACACCACATAAAACATACACCTTTATAGGCTCTCTTCAACTATTTGAACCAGTGCATTCAACCAATAGCTCATGTGGAGGATAAAGTGCACCTGGCCCACCTGGGTTTGTTGTATTATTTTGGTAATTTATATTGAAAGTGAAGAGAGGGAGGAATACAGTCCCGGTCGATTTTAAAGGCTGATTCCCACCTGGCGAAAGTCGCGCACAACTCACAAAGCACATGAGCTCGCTCATTCCAGACAAAATTGCGTGCCAATTCGCACTTGGCGTACCTCACGGAAGCACGAAAGATCGGCGCTCCTGCTAATGGCGTGAAGCATGTCAATGATACATGGTAAACACTACAAAGATCCTGGCCGCCATGATGTGCGCTTCCAAAAGTGATTTGTGAATCTGGCATGGTGAAACACATTTTCGTGACGTCATGTGAGCTTGCCTCACTACTTATTGCACATGCGCGAACATCCACTTCCTGAGTTAGCGGACGATTTTGTGTGAACTGTGCGCGACTTTCGCCAGGTGGGAATCAGCCTTTAGAGAAACTATCATGGCATTTGCCTGGAAACAACTGTGGAAAATCGCAGTCATGGTAGTCGACCCGGGAATTGAACCTTGGTCTCTCGAATGAAAAGCCGATAGATGGCGTTACTACTACCCCATCTAGCTCGGCAATGAAAATACATATTTTTTACAAAATAAATGCTTATTTTTGAAGTAATGGCAATTCATGATAATTTTAGTTAGCTATTGTGAAGTTTTGGCAAGTTAAGCAAAAATTACAAACATTGGCAGTTCTAATTACAGTGGAACAAATCGCCTAAGAACAACATCTGTTGCTTCGCTTCACGAACGATGCTTCAGTTCACTAACACATTTGTCTGGACCACCAATCCAAGGTCCGAGTTTTTGAAATTATTTTACTAGTTCCAGCAGAACATTTTTGTTACGGGTAAGTTGTACTAAATACATGAAACATCAAAAATGTATTATAATTTCCAAGGATTTAAGTTTAAATCGATATTAGTTTCAAAGATGTATCCTACATTGCAAATATGGCAAAAGTTCGTCTCTTATTTTATCCACGCCAAATGCAGATGCAATGGATCCATTGATGACGTCGATTTGAGACTTAAATCATATAATTAAAAACACAATAGAATATAATACCACACATTTTCCTAATGGAAACAATGTTTGTTAAAGTAAATTTCTTATTCAGGATCTGCAAATGAACTTGATTCACAGCAACGTCAGCATGATGACACCACGTGGGTGTCTTTATTTCCTATAATGTTGGAAATCATGGATGTATATATTAAACTGCTTTCTTCTAATATTACTGTTATATTTATTTCCTTTTTGTATTATTTTAACACATACATAAGCCATAATATGTTAAAAAAAATTCAAGGACAAAACGCATTATTTGGATTTAACATTTATTGAAATGGGAAAAATTGATTCGGTTAACGAACGGATTAAGTTCGTAAAGCGAGGTTCCACTGTATTTTAATATCTCTTACATACTGAAATCTGTAAATCTAGTAGTTAATATTAAGTCAACCATACACGGTAATGATAAGATGGATGTTACCATTTATCCAATTTCCCTCAACTTTTGTACTCTTCCTTATTTAATCCACTTATGATCGGAATTTGATTATTTAGACCATCTTTTTGCATCATGCATCCATTATCTTTCTGTCCGCTACACTTAGATCCTAATCGAGATAGGGAAAACAACATACATTAACGATCCAAAATGCAGAATCGTGATGAGCAGGCACGAGGCCAAGCTCATCAGAAATTCATGAAAGATAAAAGTTTCTGGAGCATCAGATACATTTTTTTATTCCAGTAATCCTAAGGTAACGAATAACCCATTCTATACTCATGGCTAGTCAAATGCATCTGCATGTACACGGGTGAGGGTCAAAAGGATTTACAATGGGAAATGCATGGTTTTCATTTAACCCAATTAATCACCATCTGAAATAATGATAGCCCTACTAAGGGAACTTGTTCAACGATGATAAACACGTTATACAATTTTTTTCTGAAACTAAATTTATCGATTTTTCTGACCATTATACATTTCCACTCTGTTGCACTGAATTTATAGCCAATCGATGCCCATTTTGGTGGCATGTATATATGTGGAATAAACTTCATTTTTTTCCATTTAGATATTCGATTCTAGGAAACGAATTTTACGAAATTCCTCGATTTGTGCTTTTGCTAACATGAGGGTCTTCAGGGGTTTTTCAGGGGTTCAGGAAGTGAAATGAGCACCTTTAACTCTTAAGTAGGATATAGACATGTTGAAGCATTAGTTACAGAACAATGCCAGTAAATGTCATGTACCTTCTAAATTTCAAACAGCCATAAAAATGCCTTAGTTGCACGTTACGAGTCAATATATGCTTTAACTTACATATGGAGAATGGTGCCATAAATTAACGGGAATTGGCAAGTGTTAACTGGTTGCAAAATTGGAAATTATAAGGAGCTATATATATTGAGATCATAAAATCATTGGCTGCCATGATATGTACTTATCAAAAATTCAAATAATGAATAAGATATTTATTGCACTCTCTAGTCATCATAAATTCATTATTGAACGATTCAGGTAACTCAAAAGAGTTAGCATGTCTAGCTGAAATATTCCAAGGGTCGACTTGTTCATTTACCATTTCACTACTAAATTTGTTGCAAATGTATTTTAAGCGTTGCTCACCTGCCAACAGCTTCCAGATAAGTAATTTAAGTTAACTTTTAGGTCACGTTTACCTATTCGTAACAAAAAAACTTTTGTGGTTATCCTTTTGTATTTTCTGAAGCATTATTTACAAAGTTCGCCACACTAAGGTCAGCATTTAATTATCGCAAGAAGCACACGAGTAACTGACAAGTAACTGGGCAAAACTTCTTGTTTTTACAACAACAAAAAATATATAAAAAAAATAAAAGAAAGGAAATTAGATGGATACTACACTACTACTTTCTTGGTTTTCAGTTTTCACACATTTATCTTCTGGGACATCTGACATCCCAGGCTTCGGACAAACATGATTTCATTACGATGCATAGCGCATTTTTGGACTTTTTGACTTGCTTACTCACATGGAACGTGAGAATAAGTTATTTTTTAAAATGAGGAAATGAGAAACATCGTCACATGTCAGTTCATATACATTGCGGAATTTACGGTAATCAGTTTAACATAATTAGGGCAAGTAAAAACTTTTGCCATATTTGACATCTGTAATCCCATCATATCAAAATAAAAAGCTTTGAAGGTTAGAAAAAAAAGAAAGTTCACGACGAAACAACAAATAAATGAATGGTCAAGCTACAATATAAAGAGTATTAATTTTCATTAATTAATTAATTATAGCAAATAACTTCCAATTAAATATGATACCTCCACAACTGCTTGCAAAACCTTTTCCGCTGTTCCATCAACCAGTCAGTGTTTTAGTTACCAGTGGTTTGAAATTATTACATAGAAATAGTATTTACAATATACAGAAATTGCTATAACTATTCTATTTCATTGCTAATTTTTAATGTTGGTGACTTTGTGTTTGGGATTTTTCTTAAGTAAAAGTGCGATTTTTCAATTAAAAACGCAATTTTTTACATTAATAGTGAGATTTTTCTGTTTTAGAAATCCAATTTCTCAGCGTTATAAGTGTGATTTTTCTTAAGTACAAATGCACCTTTTTTAAAGTATGTAAAAGTGCAGTTTTTATGGAAAAAAATGCAATTTCTATTTCAACTGCGGAAAAAGTATTAGTTTTATTATGTAAAGGTTGATACGTATTTGAAGAAGTACCTACTTTTCTTAACAAAAATGAATTGTTTAAACTAGCAAAAAAAGTTATTGGCGTTATTTTACTTTCTTAAACATGTAATTTCAATTTTAAACTGTGATCAATGTGAATTAATGTTGAAATTCATTGTTATTTCAATAATGTCTTATTGAATTATCATTTATAAACTTTAAAAATAAATTTCAGTGACTACCTCCTGTTTTCATCGCACTAAGTCAAACTACACGTATAAGAAAACAAATTAAACTGTCTAAAGTGCCCCAGAATCATTATAATTGGAAAAATTAATTGAAAAAAAAAATATACGTCAATTAATTAATATTTTATTTATTTTAAGCAGCGTTGTCCTAATGAAAAGCAATTCATTTATCACATTAGACCATATGGGAATTTGACTTGCCGCTTATTACACATTGTATAGAGAAAAGCAAACGAAAATGACATTTTTATGAATTAATTTCATGCTTTAGCTGAACACAGAATGGGGAAAATAATAATAATTAACATTGGTGACAAATTATTTTTCCTAAAAAATGATGATTCATATCACTGATACTTTGGAAACTGTTGTTCTTTGCTTCCGGGATAAATACTTTAAACTTCCACATACAATATACAGTTACTTAATGCCGCGTTTATTTTAATTTTTAAAAAGCACTCATTTTACGTGTCAACCGAAACTTGATACACACATGGAAAGTAATTTTGACAAAATGGCCTCTGACGTTCTCTTTGTCAAGTTTCACCTCTGTTAGTCAAGGGATGCGAGAGTATTCTTAATCATAAATTTCTTTGCATATATTATGCTTACGATAATGGTCGTGCAACAAAACAATTTAAAAATACCTAACAGTCCGTGAAATGACAAAAAAAAGGATGAGGAACCGCGTTTTTGTGTAGTGCTCAAGTTTATCTAAGAAAACTTTATTTCTGCTCTATAAACCTTCGTGTGGTCAAAGCATTCCCTGCAGGTACACGTGTAATATACATCCCCTACTCAGTCTGTATATATATATACATTATTCATGCAGGTGTGCTAGTGCTTGTAAACCTATTCGTGAGAGTTCAAACTTAGTACTTTTGGAATTCAACTTTGGCTAGCTAAATCCATTGCTTTTACGATGTTGGTATTTGGTTTTATGTTTGCAAACATAAATATTATTAGCATAAATTGCTATTTAGTGGGAAAAACGAAAGGTGGGGTATAAGGTTAAGGGCTTCGAAGAATTAACCGTTAACGAATATGGCATGCATGTGTGCACAAGGTCAATATTTTATAAGATTTGGGAAGTTTGCGCAGTTCATTGCACAAAATGATGATAAAAACAACTCCGTGCACAAGGAAACAAACATTGTAAAGCATAACATGGAAAATCAACAACCAATAAATAATGGTTTATCGAAATAAAACAGTAATGCTAACACATGGAGTCTTTGAAGTCAGATCAGAGGGGATAGGGCTAACCAAAAAGGACGTAACCCGAAATTCCTTCAAAAACTGACTTCCCTTCCCCTCTAACCTCCTGTCTACACGGTGTATGCATTTTAGCCAAGACTCCCCCCCCCCCCTCCCCCTCATAGATGTGCTTAATTTTTTTGAAACGTAGGGTGTCCAGAAAATTTGTTTGATCATACAAAGGCCCATCCTATCAATTTCCAAGTACCCGGCTTGGTTTTTAACACAAATTTGGGCATGATTCTCTATAGACTTTCCTGAGATTTAAAAATTAAAATACATTTAGCACTGGGGACACATTTTTTCTAGTGTCCCTTTCCACTTCCACTGACCTTTAAAACTCAATCAAACAGAAAACCCAAAAACTGAAAAATACCATCACTAATGATGGTATTTTTCAGTTTTTGGGTTTTCTGTTTGATGGACGTCCCTCCCCAACACCCTCTTGAGGACATCTCTTTTGAATGGCCCAAAATGGTATTGAAAACCCAAATAAGTAAACATGACAAAAATTATCCCTGGTAAAAATTTGGACAAAATAAATTACGCCTAGTCACGTGGACGACATTATTATTACGGTTCAGCACCTCATGGTGGCATATAAGTCTTTAGCATTGAATTTCTAACACGAGTCTAAGTTTAGCATTGAATTGCACCTGGTGTATTCACCTGAATTTTATTAAGCTTTGTAAAATTGTAAAATTCATAAGTTAAGTTTTTGTTCCTAAGCCTAAAAATTACAAAACTTCAAAAAACAGTATTCACAGATTTCACACACACCTGCATGGTCATAATGCATGTTACATAAATTACTTTGCAATATTTGAATTTATAATATTTCAGTTTCACTTACCAACAGCTGTTTCAGGACCTTCCCTTAATGGTAGAATAATTTCACTCCCGGAAAGAATAAATCTTGGTGGCTGATTTCCAAATACTATACATACAAATTATAAGAAAAAAAATATAAAATCAGCTATAACAATACGTGAAACGGTTTGCAAAAGGTTACATCGATACAATTTATTTTCAAAAATAGGACAATTCGATTATGTCATTTATGCAACAAAGACAACTGTTAAATGTTCACATTCGTTTCATTAAACAGCTATAGGTCTCGTGAACAATTGTGGACGTTACCTATCCTAAATTTGGCGAAAAAAATGCACCAGTATTTCCCAAATTTCCGCATTTTTGTGGTTGTTCGATCGTGCACGAATAATAAAATCCTTAATTATATGCTACTTTCACCTTTTCAGTGTATGTTGTTTTTTGTGTATTTTTTCTCCACATACTTTAAGGTATTTTTTCCATAAAAAATGTTAACTATATATTGTATGTATATAAAACAAACTATATTTAACAAAAAGTTCAGTAAGCCAAGCTTGAAATAATAGTTCGAACCAAATCCAAAATTATTAAAAAACGTGAATCATTGTTTGAAATTAATACTTTCACTTTACAAAACTATGCGAGTGTATCACGACACATTGAAAAATTTCAAGTATAGCAAACAGGATACACAATTCACTTTTCGTTTATATAAAACAATAATAGCAAAAATTCGTTACTTCAATTATTCAGCTTTATATTTAAATAATACGAGGGCGGTCAAAAAGTCTTGCATATTCGTTTATTATTCGGAAACCAGATGTTGTACAAAAAAAACTGAATTGGTGGACCAAAGAAATGGAAGTCGCTTGGCGAAATTAAGGTCGGGTCCACTAAAGGAAGGAACACAAGAGTGGTCAAAAATTCCACACAGACGATGTGAAACTTGCGATTCGGCAACATCTGCATAGCCAACATAACACATTTTACGAGAGGGGTATAAGCAATCTCATCAAACGGTGGGTTAAATGTGTCAACAAACTTGGGTCCTACATTGAAAAATAGCACATTTTCTGCTCATTAAAATGGCCATTTCAGTTTTCTTGTTCGACATCTGGTTTCCTAATAATGAACGAATATGCAACACAATTTGACCACCCCTCGTAATATAAAAAAATGCAATACAGATACATCAGATATGGCTGATAAGTATAATTTGAAACTCGGGAAATAGGGCCACCCATAAACAAGAAATGTAATTTCGATAATTTGTTTACCATTTTTACACTACCTATCACTTGTAAAATCCCACATATTTCATAATATATTTCACCTGGTAATCAGTTGAACAGAATATATCATAAATACCAGCATTATTTTGGCATCCTCTCAAAGTCGAACCACTCCCTTCATTTTAGTTCGTGACATGAAATATGGAGAGCCCTTGGGTCAAAGTTTTGAGGTCCTGGAAAGGTGTCGGCAAGGGAAACTAAAGGTTCACTGAGTTCAACCCCTATGTTCGGACACAATTAAACTCATCGCATGACTGCCTGAATAAATGGTTTTGCTTACCCCCCAACAGATGGAAGGAAATCGCATGAATCATGGAGGATAGGTGGGTAAAACGCAAAGTAAAACGGCAGGTAATTTTAAGCCTCAGGTAATGTTACGGACCAAACAACCAGGCTAGCCATCTGTTATCTGTTTTGTTTACAATTAAACCATACCATGGATGCACAAAACACAAATGAGTACCCTTATTTCCGATGAAGAACACTACCAGTAAGTGTAAACTGGACCAATAAATTGTGAAAATGTAAATTCACCCCAAGTTGGGAAATATAAATGTTATTAAAATAAGATTATAAAATAAAAGTAGAGCATCAGCTTCTACTGCAGGCTATACTATTAAAACATTATAAATCAGCAATTTTTTCATTCTATAAAAGTTTTAAGCGCTGCCCTTTTGACCTTAACTAAATACAATTTTTCTGAAAATAATGAAATTCAATTGTGTCAATGATAAAGTGTCACGAGTTCACTTTTTTCATTATGACACACCTTGTAAGTGGACGCGCAAATAACCAGCTAAGACAGAAAATTTTTAAATATCCAAAATTGAAATTTAGGGGAATTAATATTCTAAGCTCATACTAGTATCATTAAAACATTCAATTCACTAGTCCTGAAAAATTTCATGAGGTAGTGGTTTGTGACAATAATGTCCAAATCCAAATGTTTGGTTAAAATCATAGAATCAGAGAAATGCAAAATATGAGCAATGTTTTTTAATATCATAAATCCGTATTGTGGCCTATTATAGGAATGCAAGCTTATAGTGTGTGATTATTGCCATAATATGCATATGTTATTTATTTATTGATTTAATTATAGGTGAGACAATATACAGAATATTAACCAACCTGTATGGACAGCCACCAGAAGAAAAATGCAAGTACATAGCCATGACTTTCTTAAAGCGCTCATATCGTGAATAAAAGCATTCCAATCCATACAGAATCTGAAAAAAATAAGCAAAAAAGCAACTATTAACTACTAATTCACTGATTCGTTGATTTTAAAATCAACGTTGCAATGATCGAAACGGATCGCCGAAGCAAATTCTTTTGCAATTCATTATACAACAGAATTGTCAACAGATGATTGTGAAACAAAATTAACTGGCTCTTGTAAGCTAATACACTCAATTTCATGCATACAAAGGTTGTTACTATTATCAAAATACAATCAGTTTAATTGGACGTAATTATTTCACAAAAGGGTGAAGGACCAAGCGCGTGACAGCACGAATAAGAAGATACCACCAGGCGTTTAAAAGCTGATGGGCATGTCCACAGATCATCAACCATGGGAAAAATCATGTATTCTTTTCTACAATACAATTACACAGTGAATTACTAGTGAATGGGCAAAAGACATGATTGTGGTTTAATTTTATGTAGAAAACAACAACTAGAGCATATGTATATTTACAAAGTAAGACAGCCATGTATTTGTTAGATAGTCTTCAACAATATACTCAAATATATCGTAAATGGCACTGGGTAGATGTTAATGTTAGTCAAACAGCTATAAATTTATATAATACATATATATAACAGACAGCATTTATAATTGAAATATTCTAAAATATACGACTGGATTTCCGTGAATATATTGCATTATAAAACAATTCATTTACATTGACAATTCATGTAATTTCAAACCTCCTTGTCAATTTTGCTTTGCTCCACATATCATTCCTAGATTTTCCTTTAAAAAACAGGCACCAGTTCAAATATATATAGATATGTATCTTATGTAAGCAAACAAAAATAACACCTCACTACCTCAGTACAATGACCAAATTCAGATACTAAATTCTCTAAAGCTGTATATTTTAAATTGTGCCAAATTGTGTCAAATATAATGCTTGTAATAATCTTATATTTTCCCTAAATTACATAAGTAGAAGTGTGATTATTATTATAACAACCACACCCCTTTGTCGCATAAGTTTTTTCTTGTACTTCTTTAAACTTTTTTTTAAAAAATAATTGCACTGTGCCTGCATGGGACGGTTCACGACTTCAGGACACCCAGTCACTTTAATAATTGTGGTACCCGTGATATTAATAATTCTCCATTGTGCATGAAAACGGGCTTTTATTCTACATCTAACGAAAGCTTTCGACTGGCCTCAATTGAAAAATATGCCCAAGAGATATACTTTCATGCTAATTAAGCAAGGCAATAGCCGTCTTATATTCGGTAACGCCAGAACGTTTTTTTCTTGAAAATTTCTTTAGTAAATTACGTCTTCTGCTCGGTTCTCAAAATAGTCGCCATTTGCGTTCCTAATCCCTACTTTAGATTTCGAAGCAACGGCCCCAAGACAATCTATGTCCATGAGAACTTAATTGTGAAAAATAAGAAAAGTGGTTTGCTTTGAACAGAAGGTTGTTTGCATTGTCCTCGTTTTATACATGAAAGGGGTAGCCATAGCAAAATCGAAAAACAGCACTGTCACGTAAAGAAATGAAGATTTTTCAATAAAATTACTTCCTAGAAGATTCTTAGTCCAGCAATGTTCAATTTATTATCATCGGCTTTTAAATCTTTTCATAAAATTTGAAAGGACTGAACTAGATCAAATTAATTTTTTTTAAATTTTACAAGTCTTTGAAAACATGAAACTTTCCAATTCAATATTTTCATGATAAAATTACTCGTACAATATCTAATTTAAAGATTAGCACACATTTGTTCGCAATGTTTATTCGAGAGATTACAATGTTAATAAAGAAATATCATTAAATTTATTCTAATGGAACGTGTTCTTTTCTTATCGTCCATGCTTCAAAATGTAAAGAGTGTGGTTAACTTCACAGGGTTTCCAGCTCTGGTTTTCAAAATGCAGTGGAACCTCAGTTTACGAACGTCTATGTCTGCGAACAAATCGGTTTAAGAGCACCATTTGTTGTTTCGCTTCACGAACGATGCATCAGTTCACGAACACATTTCTCCGGACCACCATTCAAAGGTCCGAGTTTCTGCAATTGTTTTACTATTTCCAGCAGAACATCTTTATTACGGATACGTTTTACTAAATACACGAAACATCAAAAATATGTTAGAATTTCCAGGGATTCAAATTAAAATGGACATCAGTTTTAAGGATATATCCTACATTGCAAATATGGCAAAAGTTCGTCTCTTGTCTTATCCACGCCAATTAATTTCAGATGCAATGGATGACAATCCATTGATAATGTCGATTGCCGACTTAAGCTGGATCACAACCCTATCACTTTCAATGGGTGAAATTTTAAAACACAATTCCAGCCAAACCAAAAGAGA
>JAQGAE010004872.1:0-12079 GCA_034696685.1 Julus scandinavius | reverse complement strand
GTACCCCAGCTGCCAACCTCGTTATTGAATTCCCCAATATGCTTACAAGTCTGTACATACCCGGTATGGTCGACCCACCCGGCTTGGGCTAATCCGCCGCCCTCGTGCAGGGTGACAGGCCCTAAGCCACGTGCCCGTTTGCGACCAATTTTTTAAGCCATAGCTAGAAAATCCGGGCTGCAAAAGGCAGGCATCAGGTGGGGGGGCACAACTCCGCCATGCAAATTGGGGAGGTCGGGTGCATTTGTAAGCCCTTGCAACCCCTCCAGACTTAGCCAGTTTGTACATATTTGTTAATACTGAAAAGTGAATGTTATTTTATGTTCATTGTGGATTTGGTTATCTTCTCCTCTATTATTAAACGTTGGGCCTGCATTTAGGACTTTTTGCACAATGGCAGAGCATGTCGTCAAAGGAGCATGCATCGGTTCCAAGACCAAAGGCGTGCTTGTTCCTTTGACGACTGCTTAGGATGCCTCATCAGCTTTGAAAACTTTAGGATACGATTAGCTCGTAGGGTATCGTGCGACTACATCCTACTCGTTTTTCCATCTGCCTCGTCACATGATGCTGCAAGCGACGTTTCTCGATGCTAGCTCACCTGTTTTTTACCTAACTGAATTAGGCTTTGGTTTTTAAGCAATCCTAACTATTTAGCCCCTGTAAACTCCCACCAAGCGGTTGATGGCTCCCTTTCCGGTGTTTTCTTTTCTAGTCTTGTTAACTTAAACTAGTCTTATTATTAATAATCTACTGAAGTGATCTTTTGCATGTTTTTGTGCCTAATTACCGTTGTTCTTGCATGATTGGTGGTTTACGCAATCGACCCCAGACTACCACGCCGTAGTATTTGTTCGCCTGATTCTTCCCCGCTTTCCCACCATTAGCATGCCCGTTTGATCTGGAATTTTTCTTGGTAATACGTTTCCTACCTCCTTTTATTTCGCAGAACTTCCAGAAACAAAATTGCTGGACGTGCTTCTGGCGCAGGTGAGCCGCTGACTGATTCCTTTGGGACATTTTACTAATTATCATCCTAACACATTTGTTTTCCGTTTAGTAGCACCGCACTCGAAGCTCTCCAGTCTGCTTTTTAACTCTCTGCCTTTATTTAACTAATTTTCTAAACGGTTGTTGTCAAAATGCCTTTAAACGATTTCCCTGTTCCCCACTCATTTAGTTCAATTCAACTCGGTACCATACAATCGGCAAACAAATGCCATATTCCGTAACAGTCGTATATTTGATACACAAACTATTATTCGAATTCGGGCTTGGCGCCATTTCACTGATTATAAAGACAATGAGTGGAAACACTGAATAATTTACCTAATTGGGCAATCAAAACTAAAAATGTTTTAAAAGGCAGATGTTAGTGGTTTTTTTCGGCTTCCCAAGGCAATTTTTTATGGCAACTCTGTTCTATCTAACATAGCATGCATTCACTTCACACTTATTTACACTTTGCATGAAAGCCAGTAGCACTTTCTCTAACCTATGTTTCAAGCAACTTTTTTTTTTTAATTAAATGTGCTGGATGTGCCACTTTTTGTATAATACCGCACTTGCGTTTCGAATTTTTCCCATTCGGGTTTTGCATGGCATGTGGTTATGGGAAAATTATAGACTGAACAAATTTTAGTATTCTTCATCGAGTAATTTTTGCATTTATATATGAAAACGTCCAACAACGTAGCCTACTATTTCCCTTTTTTTTTTCTCAACAGATTTTCGCCTCTTTAAGGATTTTAAATGATTCACCTCGAAATCCCCTTGCCTCGCAGTCCCTAAACACTTTTCTAGCTTTAAAATCATTATGTACACATAGGTATTCAAAGAGTTTTGTATTTTTACCAACTGGAATAAAATCGAGTTAATCGTTGTTTATTTCTCCCCCGATCTTGATGTACATTTGGATATGCTGCTGCCGTCTAAGTCTTAAAGACGCATTTCAGCTGAATCTGTAATTTTAATTGTACGTTTCCTTTATATATTTCTTGGAATAAATACTATGAATTTAAATACTACGATCAAATGGAGTCTCGGTTTTCCTTTTTTCTTTCTTGCAACGGCTGAGAAACACCCATTCTGGTGTAATGTAATGAGCCTATGAGGCACAACAATAATCCTTTATAGTATGTTACAAAAGTAAGAAATGGTACTAGAACAACAAGATCAACTTTGGTATTTATAATGATTAATCTCAAAAAGTAACCAAAAATTCCAATATATAAATAATTAAGATTTCATTGTTTTATAAAGTTCCATATTAGCAGCAGAACAACAGTTTCAATGAGACAATGAAAAAATGGATCATTGATAATTCTGATTATCATTAACCCTTTATTAGATACAGATAATGCGAAAGTTTGTTAATGACAAAATACAGCCACCAGGCAGCTGAATTAAATGTTTGCATGTTAGTGCTGTTCTCAATAAATTGTTGAAAGATTTGGTTCTGATTAATGATTAAAAGCATAAAGTTTGATCTTGCACACTATCCTAAGTATAATTCCAAATCATGAAAAACAAAGCATTATTGGATGCAGTCATGTGTAAGGGAGCGAAAAGTCAAAGGTGGTCCAACACCACATTTGTATAAAAACTTGCATCAGTGTTTTCATTATTTTGATTACCTCAAATAGCCTCTAGTACAGAGGATTGACCAATTTTATGGGGAAATACTTCAATTTTAAAATAAGAACGCAATCTATGATGCATGATGGTGGTTGGGAACTGAAAAAGTGTGGCTTATTATTGAAAGTTAAGTATAGGTATTTATATCATTCTGGCCTAACCTAACTACTGCCCAGCCCAGGCATATGTGATTACATTATACTGTTTATACACATGCCAATCTAGGATCCTAGTCTATGGCTTTCTTTTAGTTAAATTGCCCGCAATGATAAGTTATCTAAATTGCAATAACATGTTCGACTATTTAGGCAGAAACAAAACTAAAAATAAGACAATAAGCAGAGAATGTGGAAATAATAGGAATTAAGCAAATTATGCGAATAATTTTGAAAGGTAGGCTTACTGGACGTCTTGCAAAACATGCAGCCACAGGCGCGATAGCGGCCTGGCCAAAATATAACGGTTTAAATACCTTCATTTCATCGGGTTAGACCTTTCTTTTAATTTTATTTCTGCATTATTAACAATCCGGCATTGAAAATGTAAGCCACACAAACACAGTTTCGTGTTTAGATAAACCAAAATACTGAATCCGTAACGAAAACTTACCACTGCTTTCAAACGTTGGTGGCACAAAATGGCGCGATTCTCTGTTAAGTTTCATTGCTGCCAGATAAAGTGTCTTATAGTCCTCATTGCACCTACAAAATTAATAATACAACTCCATAAATTATCAGTAGTTATTAAACTGAATATAATACACTAAAACAAATTTAGCAGCGTCTTACTTTTCGAACAAACTATAAATTATATATATACCCTGTACTTTGATGTCATTAAAGGGCATTAACGTTAGCCGCAAACGAGAATCTGGTCACACAGATCAGCTCGTAGCGTGCATGCGAACGTGCCGCTTATCTTCGCCAGCCCTAAAAAGAAGTTTGCTTTAATGTATTTACTCCCATTTTTTTAAAATGCCTGGCAGTAAAGAAGACACAAACGATAGTGAAGCGGAAGAAATGGACCAGGAGACTCCAGAAAGTGAAAAATCGAGCAACAATGATAGCGATAGTAGCGATGGATCTGCAACAGATGATGATGACAGCTCAGGTAGGCTGCATTTTAGTGCCAAAATCAACGAAATTCTAAAGTATTAAGGAGTTATAATCAGCCACAAAACCTTTATAAAATAACACTCCAGGTTAATCAACCCAAACATACATAAAATGATAAAATAGCGAGGGAGAGAAGCACCTTTGATTCGATTTGCAAGCATGGGGTGCTTTCGACAAATAGTGATTTACACAAATATGGGCATTGCATTTGATTAAAAATGAAATTTAATTTTCCCCTCATGGTCACTTAAGTTGTATCAAATTCTTATTTAACGATCTTTAATTCAGTGGTGCCTTCTTGAGTTGATTGGGCAATTTGGGGGGCGGTCTAAAAATGCATATTTTTTAAAGATATGGATGAAGTGGAATGCGAGAGGCGGCGCAACGAGTGTTTATATGACATGGCTGACCTGGAGAGACAATTTTCGTTGCTGAGAGAACAGTCAGTCATTTTGCATTTTAACTTCGTTTGAATAGCTTTGCAGCTGAAGGCCTAGTTTTACCATATCCCACTGTTTCCTCTAGGCTTTACAAGGAAAGAATGACTCAAGTGGAGAAAAAGCTACAGGAAGTACGCATCGGTTGTGCTTCAGAGTACATACAGCCGCTGGAAGACCTGCAAGAAAACATGAGGATACGTTCCGAAGTTGCAGGTTGGACTTCCGGCATCGATTCCTTGACCAGGCAAGGATGATTACGGCAAAATTCTGAAGTATGGTTTTGTTTTCCCTTAGGAATTCTGCGGGAATTTAAACTGGAGAACATAAGCAACAAACACCAAGCAGAAATGCTGGCGGCACGGCAGAATTTCGACGTGAGCGTGAAAGCCTCTGAAATTAATTGAATGATAAATAGATGTGAATAACCCTGTTTCCCCTTTTAGAGCGAAAAAATAATCATCCGGGATGTGATGCAGATAGAGTTAGAGGACAAGATCAGAAGGTTGGAAGAAGACAGGAATAGCATCGACACATCAGGTACATATCAATGGCTCGTGAATTGCTTAGTTTGTTAACTGAACTTGTTTCAGTGTTGATCTGCAAGTTTATATTTAACCCTTCAGATCTCTGGAACGAGCAAGCCAACCACAAGAAGAATCGGCGGAAAACCGATCCCACAAATCCGGACAAGAAACGAAAAGCTGTCACAGTTTCTGATATCCTCTTCAACCTGCTTTTTAGTTATTTTATTAAGAATAATATACTCGAAAAGGCCGTTAAATAAGTATCAATAAGCATTACTTAAGGTGTTTTTCTAGGGCTTAGGAAAGTGATAGACCCTATGAATGAAACTGTAAATTTAGAAAGTAACTCATTGTTTAAAAAACGCTTACTTGGGACTTTTTACATTGGGAAATTACTTTTTCACATACCGTATTTTACGGACTATAAAACGCACCTTAATTTTTAAGCAATTTTTTGGAAAAAAAACAAGTAGTATAAGAAGCACCTGAATTTTGGAGGCAATTTTTTGAAGAAAAAAGTGCGTCTTATAGTAATCTAATTCAATCTTTTGAGGATTGCTAGACGCAAATTGTACTTTGAACATGTTTCGTGCGCGGATGACGATGCAGTGGATGAGTCTGCATGAATGTATTCTAAATATAAGCTTATCTGTTCATATTCCACATAATTTCCTTAATTTTATTTTACGTCCATATATTGTATATATGCTTAGAGAAGAAGATATCCTAGAAGATTGGGCAATAATTAAAAAGGTATGATTTGTAGTTTTGATGTTATCTCTCGATTTTCTGTACTTTACCACTACCCAATCTCCCCTTTATAGGCACTCAAAACCGCGAAAAGGACCTTAATTTGAATGTGAATTTTTGGATGAAGACCCGTGTTCCAAAGCTATTTTTGTACGGCTTACCTTCTCTCGATGCTTCCGCCTTCGGATAAATCGCCTCTTCCGCTGCCGGATCACTCGATGAGCCATAAGTCCTAAACGATATTAGGTCGAGTTACTTTTAACAGTACCATTTGTCATCATGCCAGTATTTAAGTTAGTACATCCATTATCATCCACTGATTTTAATTGATTTTTGTGTACATAATAAATGTGTTAGTATTAAATTTGTTTATGTAGATAATTTGCATTCTTTTTATCTTAAAACATAGTTTGTGAAAGAATTGGTTTAGTTCACCAACATTTGCTTGCAGGATGTTTAAAATAACAAAATAGTTACTTTTATGCAAATTTGCAACTCATTTAATAATTTCTAGCATGCAATTTTAATTAATTAAATAGAAATTATTACTAGAATAACTAATGTTTTAACAAACAAAGGATTTATTAGCAATTTTTTTTAAGATAGGATTTAGTTGGAATGAGGGTTAATATTTTTTTTTCTTGAGGTCTTAATCTCTGAACCCTGTTTTGCAGAATAATAGCAAAAATAAAGTTGGAAAAAAATAGAACAGAGGTTTCAATATAAGAGCATACAACCATAGACAATTTGCTTTTACAACATGCAGTATAGCATGTATAGCTATGACCTGTAGTGCATATTTTGTACTAGGATACAGCAGAGAAAAAAAACTTATGCAAGGACACCACAACTAGAGGTTTGACGACCAATGGTCTAAAGTCCAACTGCGAGGAAGAGTACCTGATGATGGCGCTCTTCGACCTCCTTAACAACCGTAATTTAGAGATTACACATTGCGAGTTCAGTTATTAATAGATTGTAATTTTTTTTTTAATTGTGGGAAACTATGTTAGTAGATTTTCATCAGAATAGTGGTCTAGCTTACCTGGTGTCATTAACTTCTTCAAAACAATAAAGCGAGAACCCAAAAAGAAACAGCAGCAATTTTCTGGAGAATTGAAAATAAAACGATGATGATGATAGACCACGAGAAGAGTACGTAAAACAAGTCGACATAATTCGGGTGAGACAGATATGGCACATGGATAGTTAGTCGGAATGTAGGACAATGTTAGTGGCTCTTAGCTCGAGCTTCATCACATGGTTGGGTGCTAATTGCTAATGCTTACAGCTAGGTCAAAGGTTAAAATAATCTGCCCTCTGGTCCTGATGGTTGGTTTTAGCATGACTCCTTAATGATTTCAGCATCCGTAAGCTCCTAGGTTTAAGATGCGGCGACCTGCAGAAAATGGCATTTTTAGACGAATTTCAAGAAAGTAGATCATCAGCACCATCCATTATCCAGTTCCATAAAAAATGTTGATGGTGCTGAAGATCGACCAATTTCTAATTGAACACACACGCGCACACACACACAGACATGTCTTAATTACCCGATAACTAGGTGATTTTAATCAACAAAAACCACATAATCGGATGAACACAATTGTGTTGGATGAAACTTGAAATATCGATTAAACCTTCGTACAACAGAAAACTTAACAGCAATTTCGAGGCATTTTGGCAAACAACATAGGCATCAAAAGATGATAGGTGGCACTTATCAATTTACACAATTCAAAGAATAACTGCAAATTCCAGCAACTTAAACTTTGAAGCTTTACAAACTGCAACATAGATGGCACTGGTCAATTCAAAAGGTTTTTTTTTGCAACTAAACTAGATGGCACCATCTATCATCTCTGATCTCATAAAAGGAAGTTGGATACCAAAACTTCAATTATTTGATGAATTCAACTCGAACATTAATGGACACCAAGCTCGATGGTGCACATTTTAAATGTCAATTTTGTCAAACATTGTTTATACGAGGATTGGTAGTATTTCGAAATCCATCACTAATGTTGAAAACAAATTGTATTTCCTCATTTCATTTTTAAATATTTTTAAAAATGAGTTTCAATAAAATTGCACAGGAAAGAAGCTTGTACGACTTTAACAATAGGAAAAAATCAGAAAATAAGATTTTTTTTGGAAATATTAAAAAAATATCCATCCTTTATCGGTTGATTACAAAAAAATCTACGTTAAAAATCGCACAAAAATTTCTTAGATCGGAATGGAAAATTTTTGAAAACTCAACAAAGAGGGATTCCGCAAATCCGCTCTTCAGAAATAAGAAAAAAAGACCATACTACAACGATCTCGGTTTTGTGATTTTGAAAAACAGATTTTTGCAGCAAAAGAATTCAAAACTGTTCGTCTAGATATTTTGTATTATTTTCATATTGAGGATCGTCATTGAATTCATATATTTTACGAACTTTTCCCAAATATCGTACAATTTTTTTCCTTCAGTTTTACGCAATTTTATCATAAGATGTGCACGATACTTCGAGCACATAATTCAGTTTTCGATATTTCTTAGTATTTCCTCATACAAGCTAACTTCCAGGTTAATTTTAACAAAGTTGACTTGATTAGATCTGAGGAGAAGTATGCCCAGTACCCGGCAAGGAATTTCCCTGCCGAGGACAGCACCATCGAGCAAATTGACCAGCAAACGTGAAAAAACGAGAGGCCAATGTAACAATCCGGCGATCGAAGCAGTATTCATTCATGCATGCACCGTTCCGGCAGTGCCTCCACCTAAATACGAGTACCAACCTGAGTTCTGGCAGCCGTTCGACGGTACTTTTCCTTTCCCTGAATGAAAAAAACAAATGTTGGTCAAATAGATGGAAAACGAGTATTCTGACGATTGAGTGTGTTCGCCATGGGATTGATAAATACGTGCTTCGATCGGGGCCGTGCGCACTCGGGATTGCTACCTGATAGGCGGCCAAGATTATAAACGAATCAGTAATATGTGTTTCTTATGTACACGCTAGGAAAAATACAATATCAAATATAAAATATCTGAGTTTGTAAAGGAACTGAGCCGCCTTGTTAGTAGCGCTTGACCTGTTTTTAGTTCCTTGAGGACAATTTTTGTTTTCCAACGTTGGTGTATTAAAAAGATGCCAAATAATTATCTACACAAAATTTCAAGACAAGATATATTTATAATATATCAACAAAATAATAAAAATAACTTAATTTGGCAGTGAATTGATGGAACTAGGCTCCATGCACACTTAAATAACTATTAAAATTATTAGAATTTTCAGTTTTTTTTATCCCCAGACTCGCAGACATCGTACATTCAGCTTTTTTCAGATTCAACACCACCTGGTTGTGTGTAGGTACATGACATTTTCAACATAGCAGCTTATGGAGTAATCTGGCACGGCCATGTTGAAAATGTCACATCAAATCTCATATGCCATCAGAGGGTGCTAAGCCGTACTAAACAAAATCGTCAAGGGCACTAACCTAAGCGGCTCAGAAACGCTTGGCGTTCAAAGAGCTGGAAGGGAAATATTTCTTCGAGGTAGAAAAAAATGAAATTCGTGGAAAATGAAGCCATCCAAGGCGTAACTGTATTTACATTACCGGTAAATGCCGATGTTGATTGGGCTTGGGGAGCAGGGTTTGGCAATTGGAAATACGACCAGAAAAAATCCACGTGATGCAGTTTCAGTTTTTTTTTTCCCAACCTAGCGTCGATTTTCCCAAATTTCCAAATTGAATCGCACCTTCTTCACTAGAACACTGCGTGTGTTCCCAATGTGCCTCCCCGTCCAATCCAGTTTTCATAAACTTTTCATGGGATTGCGGGTGGACGAGTTCTGGGGCAGGGGCTTTAGCTTGGCCACGGGACCGTTCCTACCATTGGGAGGTGCCGATGGTAAACCAATGGTGAAGGTCACCTGAAAGCGTTTGTTCTTGTCCAAGGAGTCGGTGGGCAGCGTGAACGCCTTCTTGTCTTTCCCTTGCTTGATTTCCAGCATCACGGCCTCCTTGGGATCCAGGTCCCGGACGTTGAACGAATGGCCGTCTTTTCCAGCCGGAAAGATGTGTGGAAGAAAGGTGTCCCGCTGCTGCTTTGGACGAACTGCAAAACACGTGACACACAGTTGGTAGTCAAAAGAGAGATCAAGAAAACTACAAATTCCATTAAGTATATGACTGCTACAATTTGCTTTATGGGTGTTTCTCGCGGTAAAGCCTAAGAGGCAGTGTACTTACTAAATGCGGCACATGGAATGCCGGTGTAGGCATGGGCCGCGTGATGACACTGGTATGTCCTGTGGGTGCACTTGGCAGGATCGTCTTCATTGGCATTGGCATCGGTACCATTCTTGTTCGAGTTTCCATTGCCTGTTACGCTCTTCACCACCCATTAAAAGATAAGATTCTCTGAAGGAATTTTGATTAATGGCCGTTAAGAAATTCAAGAATATTCGATTCACACGCTTACCACGGTTTTCTGCTTGGCACTTCCTGTATTCGACAACAGCCGCAATTGGTCTGACATACGCAAAAATAAATAAAATTACAAATTGAAAGGTCCTCCAACAACAAAAAACTCAATAAATGTTACAAACAATCATTATTTATGGAAATGTTTTTCATAAAAATTGCAGAAATTATTCCACAGGGCGCATTTATAATGAGATTAAGAGTCTCTACAAAGATTATTTTCATGACAAATTTTGTTATATCCACCCTTATTGACAAATTAAAATTGAATTTTCATTGTCATATGTCCCCACTTTTAAGTTAAGGTACTAACTATCATTATCAAGAATTCAATTCTAAAACTGTGAACCTACCATAAAGGTAGTTATCAAATGCTCTGTAAGTGTAAGGACCCTGAAACCTCTGGTCATTCACGGTCAAACCCTCCTTTGTGTAGCTTTCGGCCACCCGCTTGACGGTGCCATGTTCGTTTGATTTCCCGCTTCGGATTTGGAGCCGCTTAAGTTCCAGGAGAACTTGAAAAATCCGCCTTTCACGCTGATACCTGCAACCCATTGGTAAAAGCTAAGTTAATTTAAATCCAAAGTAGAAACCACATTTAAAAAAAAATGGACTACGATAAGTTAACGCATAAAAATGCTACAAAGATTTCAAAACATCTCCACATGGATACATTGACCCACCTTTTCATGTTGCTCTGGATGGTGCTTTCAATCTCTGGTTTTGCCTTGGTGCTGAGCACCTTGTTCTCCATCGTGTCTCCGACGACCTTATCTTCGAAACTGCTCCTGTACTTCTGCCTCTCGTAAGTGTTGTCCGAAGCACCTCTCCGGCCGGGCACCCGTGCCGTCCTGTGACGCCTCCTCCTCGTCAGAGTGTCGTTGTCGGAAGACGGCAGGGGATCGGATCCCCCACGGAGGCTGGGGTTGTCCGAGTCAAAGTCAGAGTAGTCGCCACGGTCGGAGAGGGCGTGCGTGTCGCCGATTCCAGAGTCTTTCTGGGTGGCCAGCGTCTCGCCACTGACCGGGCTCACATTCTCCGAATGTTGCGGCTGCTTTTGCCGCGGCCTTTCCTGCTGCCGGTGCCGGTAGTGTTCCTTGGCCGTCGTCTGTCCGTGGTGCAGAAGCCCGAAACCGTGGGCTTGATGCCCGGGCAGGGTCTGGCTCCCTTGGTCCTTCAGACTCTCCTTGAACAGGTCCGCCTGGCTCGCCTTATTGTCGTGTGGGCTTCCCAAGATGGCCGTGGCATCACTCCTGTCCAGGTAGTTGGAAATGTTTTCAGACAGAGTGAGGCTGTCGTGATCCGGGGACGAGCCGTTGGTGTGCAACCCTAGCTGGCTGTCGTTAGAACCCCTGAGATGGCAAAAGAGAAAATAATGAGGAAATTTCCGTTAATCAGAAAAATCTGGAAAAATGTCGTGGCACCAATTTTCTGGCAACATACTTTAAAAAAAAATTATGGACGTCTACGAGGAGGGAGGAGGGGGGTCTGGGCTAAACTGGAGACCATGTGGACAAGAATGGGAGGGAGGAAGGGGGAAGGGGGGGAAGTGGAAGTACATTTTTGAAGGAATTTCGAGGACGTCCTTTTTGAATGGCCCCTTGGAGCCTCAGCCAGATGAACGTTTATCTTACCTGTTCCGCTCGGAGAGCTTGCTGGCCGGAACAGCGCCGCTTAACTGCAGATATTTTGCGCAACTTCCTCGTCCTCTATTTAGCGCTACATCCAGTGGCGTCATCAATTGACCCTACGTTTGAAAAATATAAGATATCTCGATTACAAGACGAATCATCTAAGAGCTAACTATCGGAACTTCAAAAATTTCAGCAACCGTAAATATACCATGCAAATCAGCGATGACATCCTCAAAATAAATTCTTATAAAAAATTGCTAAAGTACATTATTTCGTGATTTAGTTATTCAAAATATCCCTCCTACGTAATATTTAGTATTAACATCCCCAACATTCAAAAAATCCAGTAATTGCCCCTGATGCTACCACATCAAATCATGAAATTGCCGCGCGAGATCTCAGACTCCAGTAGGATTCTGACAGAAAGGATTTTAAAATCCTCACCTTGCTGTTTCTCATGACAGGGTTAATCTGTGCCTGATTGTCTAGCAGAA
>JAQGAE010004871.1:0-12080 GCA_034696685.1 Julus scandinavius | reverse complement strand
AGGTGAAAACTCAAATTTCATAAGGTGCAAACTCAAATTTCCTAAGGTGAAAACTCAAATTTCATAAGGTGAAAACTCAAATTTCCTAAGGTGAAAACTCAAATTTCATAAGGTGAAAACTCAAATTTGCTAAGGTGAAAACTCAAATTCCCTAAGGTAGAAACTAAAATTTCCTAAGGTGAAAACTGAAATTTCCTAAGGTGAAAACCCAAATTCCCTAAGGTGAAAACTCAATTTCTATTTCACCTGGGCCAATAATGGCCAAAATAGTCCACCTCAATATTCCGGACGCTATCCCCGCCAAAACTGTGATGCCATATACGGCCTTGGGCCCGAATAATTGCTGTCATGCCAACATAGTTTCAGTGTGAAATTTGCATGTTATAGTAGCACGTTGGTTGTTCTGCCATGTCTTATATGAAGACCCCTCCCTTCAGCCTTCGCCCCCCTGCCAATCAAACGATGGTTTCCCTGTTATCCCCGTTATTGCCTTTCGAGTGCCTCAGCTCTATTAAGCGGGGACAGTGACTTTTAAGACGGCTTTTTATCCCGGGAATTGCTAGACTCATCCCCGTTGTTTTTTTTTTTCCTGCCGTCGATCGTGTAGGCCAGCGCCGACGAGGACGAAGGCGTCCCCGGGGATGAAGCGACGCAACCGGCGGACGAAAAGTACGGAAAAGTGATAGAAAAACGGCCGGACGAAGAGCGCTATTCGCCGTCGCATCCGACTTCGGAGACCGGCGACGAGGAACCCTATCAGGTAAGGGACTTGCATTCTTTATTATCGCGCTGATTTACCGTGGGATATATATGCGGGTGTCCTTTGACGTGTGCCCTTATCTTCGGATGTTCGGTTTATGCCAGATCCAACTATAAAGGTCGAACAAGCCATGGTTATGCATATCAGACATCTGTTTCACTTTTATACATTTTAATTAATCTGAAATCAGTCCAATGAAGTGCTGGTAAGGTGCATTATTTTGTATATTTCATGTAAACAACCATGTATGGCTAATTCCAAAAATGGCAAGACCAGAAATTGGACACGTCTGGACATATGAGGCCAGATAGGTCCAGGCAGAATACATACGTGGCTTTTAGTATGGCCAATATATGTATAAGCAGTTGTTAATTAAGCCACATCTGACGATGTATGGCCCATCAAGGGCCAAATATGACTCGTACATGGCTTATCAAGGGTCAAGCATATGGCCCATACGTGGCTATATAACGCCCATTAAGGGTTAAATATGGCCCATACATGGCTGTATATGGCCTATCAAGAGCAAAGTATGGCCCATTCTTGGCTATATAAGGCACATCAAGGGTTAAATATGGGCCATACATGGCTGTATATGGCCTATCAAGAGTCAAGTATGGCCCAAACGTGACTATAAAAGACCCTTCAAGAGCCATGTATGGCCTATAAGTGGCTATATTAGGTCCTTCAAAAGCCAAGTATGACCCATACGTGGCTCTATATGGCCCATCAAGAGCCAAGTATGGCCCATCGAGAGACAAGAATGGCCCATCGAGAACCAAGAATGGCCCATACATGGCTGTATATATCAAGGGTCAAGCATATGGCCCATACGTGGCTATATAACGGCCATTAAGGGTTAAATATGGCCCATACATGGCTTTATATGGTCCACACATTTCCATATATAAATGTTCCACCTTGGTACGTTAAAATTCAGAATATTAAAATCAAGGGAAATTGAAAGCCCTAACGGTAACGCTATAGAGTATACAAATTATTTTGTAAATTTCATGGAGATTCGACGCATGAAATTGTCTGATTAGTCTTTATTTGGCAAATCTTAAAGAAATGTGAAGTGGTTGTTGCGTTAAATTTGCCAGAATGTCAATTAATTTGAGATAAATTAATATTTTTCGTATATAATGAAACATGGATTTCAAAAGTTTCACATTTGTAGTACAAACTTTGCAATCACAAAATTTGTTGGATGTAAAGTATTGCAAAGGGGGAGAAATTGATTTTGCGAGAATTTTAAGGGTCTTTTAATCCCTCTCTAAAAATTTCAAAAATGTCATCAATTTTCTCATAGTCTATAAGCTAGATTCTATTATTGACTATAGGCTGTACATGTATCGCGTTTCCCCGAATATTTACATTTCGGAGAACTAAAGACCTATCTAGGGCAACATTCGCCGAATAACTCCTGCTCTCAAGTTTTAGAAAACATTGGGAAGGGGATTTGAAAATAAGGAGATTTGTTCAAGCAGGGCGACGAAATTTTTAAGTACAGGCTTAACATTTTAGAGAATTTCGACTTTTAAATTTGAGTTTTAATGTCTTTAATGCCAAATAAGTTTAAAGGTCGAGACAATTTTCAAAATTAACATTTTCCAATATTGTATATTTTTATATTATTATTTTTATTACAAATGGTATTAGCACTGGTCAAATACATACTCCATGAAAATATGTATTAGTCATGGCAGTAAATTACATAAAAATCACACGAAAATTACATGACACATCGAAATGTAATATTCTCAATAAGGGCATACATGTTTCTGTTAACACAATTGTCTTAAGGCATGCTTTCTTTAGGGCACCCTGCAGTTTAGTGTTTTTAAGATTTGTATGCTAACGACACATAAAATGAACCCCACCCCAACCCCCTGTCCACATGGTGTTAATTTTACCAAGACCTCACCCCTCATAGACGTCTTTAATTTTTTTTTATAGTAGGGTGTCCAGAAAATTTGTTGGGACATACAAAAGCCCATCCTATCAATTTCCAAGCACCCACCTCGCTACCAATTCCGCAACATTTTTCCAGATTTTTGTGATTAACGAATATTTCCTGACCTCAAAGAGAAATTCCAGCATGAATTTGGCGTTTAACACAAATTTAGGCATAATTCCCGACTTTCAACGATGTTATAAAAATTCAAGTACATTCGGGACTGGAGACAAATTTCATCCGGTGTCCATTTCCCCTTTCACTAACCTTTAAAACTCAAACAGAAAATCCAAAAACAGAAAAATACCATCATTAGTGGACGTTCACAATGGCTTCCCCCTAGCACCCCCCATGTCCACATGTGTTGTCCACTTGCCAGCAGACTCCCCTACCCCCTCTTGACGACGTCCTTTATGAATGGCCCCTTATCATAGCCGGAAACTAGCTTTGGCAATTGCCATTTGTAAAATTGCATTTTGAAAATTACTTATCAGTCATAAATCATGTGACAGTTTTCTAATTATTGAAATGTAATTTAGGTCCTCTCATGCATGGCGTTTGTTTATAGAAAAATTCACAGTGCGTTTCATGCGTTTCATTGAGAAACATTGTTCTCGGACCCCATGTTGACAAACAAAATGTTAAATCGTTTATTTTTTATTTTTTCACTTTGATAAGTGTTATTAAAACTGCACCATGCCGTGTTAAATGGACAAGCGTTTTAATTGAATTTCCTATTAAATGGCGTACCCTCAGTGTTGGGCAGTAATTGAGTACATTGAATGAATTTGAGTAACGAGTAAAAGAATACTGTGTACAAAGAGTAATTTGAATACAAAATGTACTCAAAACGTAATGAGTACAATGCACTCGATTACAAAAATGTACTCATTATAGGTGATTACAAATGTCCTCGAGTATTAAGGTAATCTGAAATTATGAGTACCGATGCAATCAAGTACGAATGGAAATACTTTTAATTAAGTAATTGAGTCGCAGTTAATACATTTGAGTAACTTGAAGTAAGGCTCATCCTAAAAGCCAATATGCATGTATTCTAATTTTTACATTTCCACTTATGGTACTTTTGTACTCGGATGTACTGTTATTTTTTCCTGTACTTATTAAGATTTTGGTAATGTCTAAGAGGGTTTATTTTGTGTACTCATATTCATTAAAAAAAAAAAATTGAAATAAATTTAGTTCCCTGTACAATACTTTTGTATTCCGCCATACTCGTAATCTGTACTCATATCCATGAGTACAAATTACTCATGTCTGGCTACGCTGCAACTCATACTGTGGAGTATGATTCCACAGGTACTCGTAATCAGTACTTCTGCACACGAGTGCATATTTACCCATGTTTGAGTACTCATTTCACACGACTACTGATTACAGTAGAACCTGTCTAAATTAATGCATACGCTTGGGACAGGTGAAAAATATGCGTTTAGAGAGGTTCTACTGTACTTGTGTTCACTTTAGAACCATTTTAAATAAATTGTTTTGTATCATTAAAAATGTGCGTCTTATTTAGGTGTCATTAAGTGATATCGTAAATTTTTGGAGATTGACATTAGGGCATGCTAATGATTTTTTAAGGAACTTTACTAGGGTTTCGAATTCCTCGTCGAGTGCCCGGCGCATGCGCATTGGGTGCTGTTTTTCTCCATCATAAATAGACCTTGCCTAGGCCTATTGCCCCGAATATAGAGGGCACCTAAAAATACGCAGGCTGGTGTTGTCGTGACGTCACGGCGAGGGGCTAGAGGCGCCTCCCTCTCCTTAACCCCTCCCCCCCCGTCCTCCTCCTCCTGCGGATCCCCCAGCGCTTTCCACTTTCTCATTATAATTCCTCCTGGGGTCTGAAGTGAAATCCAGGGTTTCGGTTTTCAGCGTTGCACCGGCGCAAAAATGCCTTCGAATAATGGCATTGTTTGCGTTTCCGGTTCTGTACGCGCCATAGATACACGGAGAACCTTTAGAATTTCCCTAAATTTCATTTACGGGGATTGGAAACGCTAATTTGAACGCGAGGGGTCGGGGTGGTCGCAAATTTCGGGGGCAGCTTTGTGGAGAATGAAAATTCCGTGAAAGGCAAAGGACATCAATCCAAATATTTTATCTTTAGAAATACAAAAGACACGTTTAGACCTTTTCATGTGTGTACAGTTACGTGTTGTGTGCGTACACATGTCGAGAACATGTTTATCACATGGTTTACTTCTCTGCATGGCTTGGAAGCTAGCATTGTTTGCCTATTTTCAGGGGCATATGATATTTTATTTATTTATTTATTTTATATTATATTAACTTTTATCTTTAATTCACAGATCCCTAGTTAATTTTTGGAGAAATTAAATATATTGTAAAGGTTGAAAATAAGTAAACTGAAAACATATATTTGCACATTTTTAAATAGCTTAAATTGTATCACAAATTTATCGAATTTGTTTTTATTTGTAGTAGTTAGTAGTACACCTACCTATACCTCGCTATACGGCCTTTCGCTATAACGGCATTTTTTAATTATGGCACTTTTTCGATTTGCGGCCCACAATGTTTGGTTATAACTGCAACAAAAAATGCTGTAAATAAAGAAAGTGGCCACAAAATGTGATAAATTACCCCAATTTGCACAAACAAGGTAGGATTTGTCTAACAAGAAATACTCCACTCTCTAAATTGGGACACATTAAGGTCCAAACGTGAAAAGTTATCTATGGGGTTATTGAAACTTTTTAATCTTTCTCGTAATTCAAATATATTAAGGCCTAACCACCACTATAGGAGTAGATATAATCACTCAAATTCTTTGACCGAACCTCGTGCCAAGACGGATGCTTCCTATTGGTCCTTTTTGAATGCTATTAGACGATGTTAACCCTGATGAAAAATCAATAGAAACCAATAGAGATTTCTATTGATTTCTATTGTTATTTGGACACTTTATTTGTTTTAATTGTTTTCTATGGTTCCTGTATTGACTTCTATTGACTTCTGTTGACTCCTATGGTTTAGCTGTATTGAATGAACAATAGAAAACCAATAAAGCCAATATAAATTTTCTATTGATACCAATAGAAAACAATGTTCCAAATGACAATGGAAACCAATAGAAATCTCTATTGTTTTTTTCACCAGGGTGAGTCGAGATTTAGTAAAAATTCAATTTAACAATGATGTCTAAGTGGCTACTGACTTAGAGGAGCATTCTCCTGAAATTGAGTACGACTTCCCCCTACCACATCGCATTAATTTGCTGACTGTAGGGTACTGAGTTGAATTATTGAAATTAATCATCATTACAGTGCTTGTCCACTGTGGGTTGCACAGGGTTAGGTGGTTTAGTGGCGACGCTATCCGGCAAGCGGGTGACCCAGGTTCGATTCCCGGCTGTGGTTTTCGAGGTTTTCCACAGTTGTTTCTCGGTGGATTCGGTCCTCTCTTTATTCTTTACTTTGACTTGTGTGCATTCAGCATATGGGGATAGTTGTCTTTGGGCCTCTAAACTTCACTCAACCACCCAACCACTGTTGATAACCCTTTATGCACCCCTCTCGATATCCAAACGACATCATCGATGGTTATTACGATTAAACCTATCGATTTTCAGTAACTTGTGCCATCTTCGAATCTGCGATTCCTCGCAGAATCGCCTCTGAAGGGCGTCGACAGCTTTGGATTCGTCCTCCTTGCACCCTGTACTTCCTGCACGCCATCCGACACCCTCATTTCTCTGTCAGCTCAATCTTCGTCTAGCGCCAAACCACTTAAAACTGACAAATGCAGGCCATTATTGTGAAAGCCCCCATCCGCAGAGCCGCCATTGCGTCGTTTTGCTCCTGATTCGATTTGTTGTTCGCACCAACGGGCATCCATGCGGAGCGAATCGTGCAGTTTTTAAAAATGAAAGGGCCTTTTGTGCCGCCATCTTGGAAAAGTGGGGATCCCTCGGGACCGCAACCGCGAGGCGCCATTGGTTGGCTGTGCAAGGGGCTGTAGGGAAAAGCGAATAAATTCGGGAGGATGGACGGGACGGTGGCAAATCGGATGTGACAGATTATTATTTTTTTAAGCGATTCCCTGGCGGCCGATAGATTACCCGGAGACGTTAAACGCACCTGATAGGAGCGCCGTTTCCAGCCCAAATTCGATCAAGTACGCCCGGGGGTTTGCGGCTAATGGCTTCTCCACAATGGCGGCGCTGCTACACATGGAGTAATTCAATCAAATGCGAAGCCCGCTCTATTTTTCCCTTCATTATCCCCTCCCCCCCATTGTTCGTTATTGTCTCGTTATGAAATGCATTGAGACCCCTGCGTGCGTCGCTATGGGCACCCCTCTATGAGGACGACTGCGCATGCGCCACACTGCGCATCATGTGCCTATTTAAAGACCAATAGATGTGCTGTAGAAGGGTATCCCATATGGGGACAATCAAAAAGAACGTCCTCGAAATTCCTTCAAAAATTGTTTTCTTTCCCCCCTATCCTCTGTCCACTTTGTATCCATTTTAGCCACAGACCCCCCCCTCCTCCCCCTCATAGACGTCCTTAATTTTTTGGAAAGTAGGGTGTCCAGAAAATTTGTACAACGGCTCATCCTACCAATTCCACGACATTTTTCCAGATTTTTATAATGAACGGAAATTTCCTAACCTCGAAGGGAAATTCCAGCATAAAATTGGTGTTTAACACAAATTTAGGCATAATTCCCAACTTTTCCAAAATTACTGTAAATTTGGAACTGCATGGGGACACATTTCATCAGGTGTCCATTTCCCCTTTCACAGACCTTTAAAACTCTATTAAACAGAAAATCCAAAAACTGAAAAATACCATCATTAGTGGACGTCCATAATGGCTTACCCCTCCCACCCTGTCCACATGCTAGCAGAACCCCCACCCAAGGCCGTATATGTGATCACATTTCGGGGGGGGGGGGGGGTGGGATATGGTCCAAAAAATCGCGGAAAATTGGCGGATTCGGGTTGAAATTTGTGAAAAAAATTGGATTTGGGGGGAATCTATCCTCATGACTCCCCTGCCATATATACGGCCTTGCCCCCACCCCTCTTGAGGACGTCCTTTTTGAATGGCCCCTATACCAATTTCTATCTAGATCTGATCCAAGCACTGGTCAGTACCTGAGGACATGTTCCTGGTCTTTCTCCCTCCTTGTATAGTCCGTAGTGCTTGTATGGCGCCCCCTTGAGGACATTGGAATGTTGGCCTATTTCAGGGGGTCCCATCCAGACACTACATGCAGACAACCCCTTCTATCTAATTTAAAAGTTCGCATCGGTCGCAATGAATGGAATTCTGGAATTCTGAGCGGAAATACTTAAAATTCGGGATGGGGGGGATAGAACATACCAGCATTGGAACTGTGGAAAATATAGTTATGATATCGGAACCCCCTGAATTTCATCGCACTGTCCTGCCATTCCAAAAAAGCGCTATCCCGTTTCTGGCAAGAATATCTGACGCCCCTCGACCTCCCGTCTCCTCGGGGTCAGAGTTCGCGGAACGTCGTTTTGGATAGAAATCTATGGCTGCTCCAGGGAGCTCGCCGGACCCCCCGTCCGTCCGTCGTCTCCGACCGCGTGGGGGCGACGCTGACCCCATCACTGTCTCTTATCTGGGTCACGACATCACGCCTCACGTCGGAATGTGCGTTGACAAGTGCCATGTTTTGTGGAACGTTGATCCCGCGTGCCCTGGTGTGGTGGGGGTACCCCGGTTCTTCCCACTTACACCTCACCCGAGTCTTCCTCTCTCTCTAGGGACAACACGTGTTGCTGCCGGGGGTCAGCGGAGGACCCGTGGGTCTGATTTACGAGCTGTCCTAATGGCGTGTGACAAGGTGTATAGATCCATTCGAACCCCGAAACGACTCCACCTCACCTCGGTGTGCCTGCTTCACATCAGATTTATGGCTAACAAGAACGCTGTTTTTATTATTCGCTGCATGTATTATTCATTAGAATTTCCCCCACCCTCCTCGTTTTCCAATATGAGATTCAGGTAGCACGGGGGTGACCCATAAATCCTGACGCTCTGACAGCGCGGGGTGGCCGGGGCGCGGGTTTTAAGAGATGCGACGCCAGCCCCGGCACGCGACGAGAGTACCTGTCGTGACACCCGTCACTCTGGACGGTCTACCACCACTTTGGATTTGCATCAGGAGTTAGGGACACAACAGTCTGTCTGTCATGAGGACGTCCTCGAGAGGGGGGTTAAGAGAGGGGGTCTGCTGACATGTGGACAGGGTGGAGGTCTAGCAGTGATGGTATTTTTCAGGTTTTGGATTTTCTGTTTAATTAAATTTTAAAGGTCAGTGAAAGGGGTAATGGACACTGGAAGAAATGTGTCCACAGTCCCAAATGTACTTTGGATTTTTTAAAACCTCGGGGAAGTCGGGAATTATGCCTAAATTTGTGTTAAACACCAATTTTATGCAGGAATTTCCCTTCGAGGTCAGGGAAATTTGGTCAGAAAAATCATGAAAAATGTCGTGGAATTGGTAGCGAGACGGGTGCTTTTAAATCTATAGAATGGGCCTTTGTATGTTCCAAAAAAATTTCTGGACACCCTACTTTTTCAAAAATATTAAGGACGTCCGTGAGGGGGAAGGAGGTCTGGGGCAAAAATGGCCAAAATGTACACCATATGGACAGGGGGTTTTGGGGAGGGGATAAAGGACATTTTTTTGAAGGAATTTTGGGGACATCTTTTTTGAATGGCCTCTTATTAAGATTTATAGGATGGGCCTTTGTATACGTTCCAACAAATTTTCAGGACACCCTACTTTTCAAAAAAATTAAGGACGTCTAGGAGAGGGGGGTGGGTCTGGGATGAAATGGACGCTTGGTGTGCAGAGGGTAGGGGAAGAAGGTGGTCTGAGATAAAATGGATACCATATGGACAGGGGGTAGGGGGAGGAGAAGCAATTTTTGGAGGAAATTCAGGGATGTATTTTTTGAATGGCCCCTGTACAGTTTGTAATCTAATTAGAAATAGTGTACAGAACATCACAAGTACCCTGCAACAAGTGTTAACACTGTGTGCCAGAAGAGAATCGAAATTTGCAACCGGTTTTGTGTTAATTTGTTTTTTGTTTTTAGTGACAAATGTTCTCATTACAGTAAACCTAAATTTTGTTACAAACTTAACAATGATAAATAATCCAATGAGGTTTATGAGTAGTTTGGTGTCACTTACATCTGTTTTTTTCTTTTTTTTTTGTACCCTGTGCTTTTCGTATCCATGTTTTTCCTCACGCTTCTTCTCGCGATGGGGTCCTTAATCTTAATATCGCGTCTTACTCGGACCATAATGCATCTCTTCGAGAAGACTCCAACTGGGATGATCAAGTTTCCCCACCCACATTTTAAAAATAACACAAATTGGGAAGTGGGTTGCTTATACAGATGTGAGTACACCTTAGGCAAAACTGCATTTATTAAAAGGGATTTTGGACGGCTGCGTGTGAACCGCCCCATTGACAACAATGCCTTTGGGGACCGGACGGCATTTCGCCGCAGAAATCGACAGGCAAAAGCCTGACGTCTGAACTGGAAAAAAGACACCCATCCCTTCTGTCTGACGTCTGAACCGGTCAATAGACACCCCTCTCTTATGCCGGACGTCTGAACCGGTCAAAACACACCCTTTCTTATACCTGACGTCTGAACCGGTCAAAAGACACCCCTCTCCTATGCCGGACGTCTGGACCGGTCAAAAGACACCCTTCTCTTATGCCGGACGTCTGAACCGGTCAAAAGACACCCCTCTTTTATGCTTGACGTCTGAACCGGTCAAAACACACCCCTCTGTCGTCTGAACCGGCCGAAGGACACCCCTTTCTTATGCCTAAAGTCTGAATCGGTTAAAAGACACCCCTCTCTTATGCCGGACGTCTGAACCGGAAGAAGGACACCCCTCTCCTATGCCGGACGTCTGGACCGGTCAAAAGATACCCATCTCTTGTGCCGATGTCTGAACCGGTCAAAAGCACCGCTTTCTTATGCCTGACGTCTGAACCGGTCAAAAGACACTCCTCTATTATTAGCCCCTAGTTTCCCAACCATATTCCCCCCACTAATATTATATAGTCGTCGTCCTTATACATAGTGACGAGCCCAAATGCTAATTGAATTAATTGAGAAGGGTGTCCGGTTTCGTAGGGCACAGGGGACTCCCCCTGAAGAGGGAGCGCCGCACGCACCACCTTGGCCCAGCTTGGGCTTCACAGGAAGCGGGGGAGGGACCTCGGTTGTGCGGACTTTTATGGCCACGAGGTTCCCAGGGCTCGTTTAACGGCGCTGTGACCGCAGGCCGTCCGGTGTCCAGCTGACGGAGGACCGGCAATGGCCGCTAACAAGAAGCGCCATTGTGGCGCTGCGCTCTTTAATGGCTGCCGCGTCCCCCCTCCCCCCCCCCTAAGACCGTCGGTTTGCTGTTCTACCATCTAAATTAATGTCGTTATTTGTGCGCGTTGAGGAGCGAATTAAGTGGGCCGTTATCGATTGTAACCGGATAAGCCGTTGTGAACCTGTTTGCGTTCGGAGTCGCGAGGCGGTCGAGGGGAGCCGCGCGAGGGATTCTGGGAGAAAGTAATGGAGGATTGGACCCTCGGTTCTGGACTTTGGAATCAAGCTGGGAGCCATTCAGAAACGACGTCGCCGAAATTCCTTACAAAATTGACTCCCGTCCCCCCCCCCAGTGGTGTAGCAAGGTAAGGTGGTACCCAGTGTGGACATTTTCTTGTCAACCCCATCCCCTCCCCCGGACATTTTTTGTCACTTTTGCCCCCCGCGGCGATCACAACCAAACCACGCCTTCTCCCTCCTAAGGCAGTCATTTTGTGACCCCCTCTTTAGGGATGACACCCGGTGCGCCCCACCCACTTGCTACTCCACTGCCTCCTCCCCCGCCGCCTGTCCACACTGTCCATTTTAGCCCAGACCCCTCCTCATAGACGTCCTTAATTTCTTTGAAAAGTAGGGTGTCCAGAAAATGTCTTGGAACATGCAAAGGCCCATCCTAGAAATTTTCAAACACCCTTCTCGCTGCACCGATTCATGCTGATATTGCTATTAAATTGTGCAATATCACTCGGAAAATACGGCATAACATGTTATCTCTGGAATTCATATCAGTAAAATAAGTTATCACACAATAAATGTAATTGTAGGTCGCTTCACTGAAGTGCAGCGCTGTTCTGCAGCGTAGGTACTACAGTAGAACCTGTCTATCTCGAAACCCTGTATATCTCTAAATTTCTGGAATTCCCTACCTTTACAATCTAAATTCAGTGTATTTTCCATGTATATCTCGAAATATGTTCTTCCAA
>JAQGAE010004870.1:0-12081 GCA_034696685.1 Julus scandinavius | reverse complement strand
ACTAGTAGCTCTAAAACGATGACAAAATGTATACAGATCCTGAAGGCTTGTATATATTACTGTGTTATTCTTTTAAATTGCTACAAGTTAAATATTTTTCCCACAAAAAAAATGTATTCTAAAAAGTGTACCCACTGTGCCCGGTCTCACCCTACACATCCCGATATACAAAGTACATTTCCAAGTGAATTTTATTACATATTTGTATTATGTCAATGTATTAAATTTCCATTTTCCTATTCAAATTATCGATAAACGAACATTGTCAATTTTTTGGTTAAAAACCTTCCAACTTAATATATAATATGTTCTTCACCAAACAGTTTAAATCAACAGATATTAACCAAACAGTTTCAATTGGTTTTTTAATCTATTTTATTACTCCTAAAACATTACTTCAAATTGCAACATGTTACTGCACAATGTGGCGTGTAAAAAGAAGAATTTACTCAACCAAATACGGAATTTATAGTGTTGCTGTCACACGTGCACATGTCACTTCAAGATTAAAACAGAGCTCGTATAAGCATAAACGTACGTAGTGCAACCATAGTTTAGAAGTATTCTTGATAGCAGATGTTTTCTGATTATATACTGCACATACACACATAAAAAGAGTCAAGTATATAAGGTATGTTAACAGTGCCTGCAAGGAAATCAGCATTTTAAGCATGTGCTAATGTGTTAGTAAACTATCTGATCAACGAGCATAAACCATGTGTTTCCAAAATGCATGTATTTATGTGGCTGTTATTAACAATGTTAGCAATAGCTTGCATATTCAAGAAATAACTAACAGTTTTGGTCAAAAACAAAAACTAAATTAATAAGAAAGCATCTACTCTCCAACGCATCATTTCTGTAGTAAATTTTTACGGTATCCATTAAAAATCATCATTTAGTGAATAATAACACCAAATTTAGGCTCAACAAAATGGAACGAATCGCATTTCTCAAATAGTCATTTCGTTCTTGCAATAATTCATTGACTATAAAACCCCAAAAGAACTTCAAATGGTCCATTTGTAGCACATGTGGCAGTACTTAAGTAAATGCGTAGGTCATTGTTTTACATTTTTTTTTATAAATTAGTCATCAAGGGCTGGATCTATAAATAAGTATACTAACCTAACGACTTTGAGTCAAGCCTACTGTACTATCACGAGCATGTAATTCATCGATTCTTAATTGCATGTAAAAGCCCTGTCTCGCGTGCGCCAACGACTATATGAGGTCTATTTATTATTGCCGGGGATAAATAGGCCTATCAAACACGCAACAGGTATTTAGAAAACAGGTTAGGAGATCAAAAACACGTGTTGATATACGACAAGCCGTTGCATAAGACCGCCTTATATTAGAAATGTAAAGCATTGGAATCATTTTCGCGCAGGGTAATACTTAAAATATTGTTTTCTTAGCATTTCAAAACATAATTGCAGTTTTTTTAAATGCTTTTTTTTTAAATTAACATCCTTCTTGAAAGGCCCTAACAGAATTCACAATGCAAAATTTTACACTTTGATTTCAAAAATCTAAATAATTTTACGTCGATATATCAAATATACTTTGTTGAGAAATGAAAATTATGAGAAAAAAATAACATGATAGGTATATTGCTAAAAACAACACGCTATATTACCGTAAGGAGTCTCAATGTGTAGGTTTAAGAAACATTGTGTGTAGGTGTGGCGATATTTGAATCGATAAAACCCACCGCTTATTTCAAATTATATTTACATGCTACATTTGCCCAATGCCAACTGGATGTCACGACACATTTATCATTTTTAGAAAAAAATAATATTTATACAGGTTTTTTCCCCGTATGCTTCCATACAACTCACAGTGCAAGTTTCAAAATGGCCAGCCGGTTGTGAATGATACATGGAAATGGGATCAGAAGATCATGAGGCGATGTTGTATTATTGAAGCTAATTTGCAGATTACAACTATGAGCTCAGCAAAAAGTTGACTAGGTCTCGCCTACACGTTACATGCAGTAATCAAGTTTAAGCCATGTACAGTACATTAGAGCCCAAAAACATGTACATACAGTAAACCAAATTTGCAGGCTACCAAGAACAAAAGGATCCATCTAGACTATCCAAGGACATAAAAGACTATTCAAACACTATTTACCAATGCCTTTCCGTTATACAGCATTTTAGAGCGATTATATTCAATTATCCTGAAGATTAAATTAAAATTCATTGTTAAGGGTTTTCCAAAAGTTTAATTTTTTCAAAACTTAGCTGCCTTTCAAATCATTAACACCACTATCCATAATGTATTCCAGACTCTTGATTGTCTCATTAGAGTAATGACGAATGGGGGCAGATTCGCAAAAATAGATTATATTGAGAGACATCAAAACTAATGACACTCTTCCGGCAAAACAAACCTCAAAAGGGGTCATTTTTTACATAATATTCAAGACAATGGTTATGCTTGAAATATTAATTTGCTGTTCTGCTTGAAATAAGGTTGCAATGTTTAAATGACCTCAATGACACATGACTTGTTTAACAAAATTCCACGAGCATTGTGAAATCCTGATGTCATCAACTGTAATATTCAAAGTTTCAGCAAAAAAAATTAAAACCACCTGTACAATTATCAATAATTGCAAATGAAGTGTTAGTCAAGACTTCATATGTAACTTCAGATTTATACATTAACATAAAAAATTAAAAATGCTAAGAACTCTTTATGATAAACCAAATTAATAAAGAAACATTTGGTCTCTTCGATTGCTCATTATAACTCATTAATTCTGATCTCGATTATTAAATAGCATAATTTGGCAGGATGGTTACTCTATTTTATATAGAGAGAAGCATGTTGATGAATAATATTTTAGCAATATTAAACAACGTCAATCACCATCATAACTATCAAACTTTTCAGATATTATACGGCAAATTAACGAGTGAGAAAAAGTAGTGTTAAAACATTTACAGCGTTTGATAAATTTAATGATATGTACAAAGTTTGTGCTGATAAATCATGTTTTTCGCAAATGTCCAATCAATATTAAGGAAAAATGGATTACAAAAAATGTCCAATGACTTTCCCCTTGATCCAATCCACCTATACATGTATATTTGTTTCGAGACCGCCTGTACAAAAAATTAAAATTCTCAGCTCGGTCTAGTCACAAAAAGCACAAATTCGCACATTTGCAAACAATACAATTGCTACTTGCCAACGCAATTTAATTTCCTGATTTCCTTGAAGAAAATACGCCCATCCAGGAAAAGATCAAACCTAAGCAAACTGCTGGTGGGTCGAAATCAGAAATGCAATTTCAAGGATTTGATGGTAATATATTCGGAATTTAGTGACAAAATATTTTCTAAACCTTGAATACATAAATGGATATGCAATCCAAATTCCAATATAATCAAATATAGTGCCAGCCAAATTCCATGAATGATCCCTTATGATCATGATGCAGAACTACGAGTTAAGGACGTCAACGGTTGCCATGGTGATACTCTTTAAAAACTGCAGACTTTTCACCTTGCTTCTATATTGAAGGTCGGCACTTTGAGAACAACCAGACGTTTTTTACAGCTGTTTAATACCAATCGTTAACTCGTTATACTTCAAAATTTGACACAATAACATGTGACTTTGGAGAGCTTTAAATTTTGCTTTACAACAACCAAGTTACAAAAAGCATCGGTGGTAAATAAATATTTTGTCTACTGCTCCAGAAGACAAAATCAGCGCCACTTGTGTCATAATTTCGACCAAATGAGGTTAGCCATGATTGATGATCAATGCAGTGGGTGTTTTGAAATATTCTGTACTAGTTACAACTAAACAGAGCCGTTAACAATGAAAATTCAACAAAAAAATTGTACAATAAGGCAAACCCTGTAGTAGCATATTATGTTCAAAACGCTTAGGCTTGCTGTTTTGCGCAATATATGGGGGAGACCGGGGCACAGTGGTACAACGTCTTTATAAATTCAGGTTTTAACAGCAACCCAATGCTTTTGATTTGCAAAGAAGCTTTCTGCAGCACTCTTTCATTAACCAAAATTTCTGCCATCTGACACAAGTATAGAAGAAAATATTTGCAGTTAAAAGTTTTTGTTCTTGAAAAGTAATTTTATTCAACTCGCAATTGGATTTTTATTCTAGGTGTAATTATAAAACATTAGTAATGCTGCAATATACCTTTGACAAGTGTATATATCCATCTATAATTTCAAACTAAAGTTAATGTTAATTAGCCATGTGGTCAGCTGTAGGGCCTTATGCAAATCAAATTGGTTATACGGGGTACAGTGGACCACAACATTATGGGTTAAAGTGGGACATATCCCAACATACCCCAATTAATTTTCTCATTAATCATAACTTTAAATGAAAACCATGTTTAAATTTATGTTTTAAAGTGAAAATGGTTCACAATCACAGGAAAAAAAACTCACTTGGACGTAAGCAGTGGAAATATGAAAGCTGCTGTACTTACAGTTAATTTTAATCGTTTTTGTAATTTATACTTGAAATTTTAAATTGACGTGCTGAATTAAACAGAATTAATCAATGTGGTGTTCTTTTTCTTGTAAAATTTGTCTTAATTTCGCGTAGACCACTGTACCCCATGCCATGTCCCACTGTGCCCCGGTATAGGGGCACAGTGGGATAGTATGCACAACCAACTTAAATCTTTTACAGCAAAAAAAACTAGTAGCTCTAAAACGATGACAAAATGTATACAGATCCTGAAGGCTTGTATATTACTGTGCCATTCTTTTAAAATGCTACAAGTTACATATTTTTCCCCCCAAAAAAAAAATAAAAAATGAATTATAAAAAGTGCACCCACTGTGCCCCGGTCTCCCCCTATATTTGATAGAAATAATTACAGCATGACAAACTTCTTGACTGATCCTACGAGTGCTTTTTTTTCTCGAATACACACACTCGTGGATCTTTGTGCTGTTTTGACATCATTATTGAACATTTCAACAGAGAGCAGTAAAGATAAGCATGCATAATAAATGGGAAAAACGGGCTTAGAAATCGGTACAAGAATTGAACGAGAACTGTATAAAAAGACCATTGTGTATAAATAAAACAGTTTTCAGGCAAGTGAGCTTATGGCCCTTTTCCAGTTTTGGTCATTCTCTGGAGCGCGGTGCACTTATCTTAACTGCCGCAATTGAATAGGAAACAAAAGCAGCAAAGGAGGAGGAGAATTTTAATGCACTTGTTTCCCGATAATCTGCAATCTTTGCCGTGTACGATATGGGTCTCATATCTCCATCTCCGTAAACACAAACAGGCGCACATTCTGAGTAAGCAAAAATGGCGTTTAACCCTTTCCTGCAAAGCAATGACTCTCTTGCACAAAGTTAAACGTGTAATCTGAAGAGACCTTGTGTATGAGTTGGCAAACGCAAAAAAAACAAAAAAATCGGTAGCCTGCTACGGCTCATTTCCCTTTGACAATCGGTGTCAAAACTCAGCTAAAGTCACAATACATGACAACAACCACAACAACAAAAAAAGCACCAATCAGGGATATCTATATCTCTACAACGTCCATAGGTGATACCCTTGAAAATATCAGGGTCAGTTATTGATGGTTTGTGATCCGCTGATATGCGATAAAAAATTGGCCTTAAATTATGCAGGTTATGTTTTGTTATACTAAGATTACCTCCACGAGAACGTTTCCTCGTTTCCCTGGAGAAAATTGCAGAAAATGAAAAACTTGTATACCAATTCCAGGAACATTTTTTAGAAGTACTAAAACCATATAGATCTTATTTCATCAATTCTAAGATGCACAGAAGAAGAAAAAGCTTTGAATCTAAGAAGAGATACATTTCTTAAAATACCATTTATATATAAAATACAATCTTCTCAATTTAATAAAAATTAAGAAAAAACACTAAATGTATACAACGTACACATGAGGAAGGAACTTTCAGGTATAATATACAGAAAATATTCAGCTGATGAAAAATATTAATTTGGACGTGCAACATTGTTGAACACAAGTATCACATGCATGGCAGACAACGAAGTTTCCAAATCGCTGGATACATGTATCCGGCGATAAACGCCTGAAATGTACATGGCTTTAGACACACCCCGTGTTTTTAGAGATGTATCTATGGAGGGAAAAGTGAGTCTTTCAATTGATGTATTAAGTAGTAGTAGTATAGAAATCGAAATTGATGCAACTAATCACAATAGTACATTTCTAATAAAATAAACGTCTTTCCTGCAAAAAATAAGCGTCCTGCAATATTTGCAATCTCCTTAAGTTTCAGTTGGTGTCTATTAAATTAGTAAAGCACTCCTATTGATTGACCCTTAGCTCATTTAGTTGATATGCATCCTAATTAATTAATGCATTTAATGCTTTCAAGAACCGGGGCAACAAAAAAATATCCACAAACAGCGCAAAGTCATAAAAGACTTGCATACTCAAACTCCTCGTTTGCCTAATTGATGCAAAAATAATGGTTGGCCAATTACTTATACACTGTTCAAGCTAAGTTCTAAGCAAATCTATAGATATCGCATATATATTGCATATAGGCAACCTGATATACTTTGTGACAATTATAATTAACCTGTAGACATTTGCAGCGCATGCGGAGTGTAAATATACAAACACTGCAACATGATTCAAACATAACGTGCGATGAGATTACGTCATGAATAATATATGTCGTTCACATGGAATGACAAAGATGTTTCTGTCAATGTGAAAGGCAGACATATTGATCATATTTTGCACCAGCTGTGTCCAAACTCGGTTATTTCCTATACAGTGCATACCTTTTTAGATCACTGGGGCACCGCAAAATAGTCATTGCTGGTTACACTACCATTGCATTGTAACCGAAGATTAAATTAATCGAATGATTGGGATCAGATTGGAGGACCTACACTTTAATCAACTGCATACCTTTTGAATGTCCATATGCCCAAAATGTCGACTTTCTCATGAGCAAAAATGTTTGTCCCAACTTTTGATCAGAATTATATTCACGTAACGTTTTTACGACGACAAATTTCCTACGTCCTTTTTTTTAAGTCGTCCAGACGTGCGGCACACTACAGTGAAGGAAGACCTACTTAGAAATGACGTCAATATAAGATGGAAAAAACATGTAGTATCTAATATCTCGCTTTTATTGGAAATAATTTACAATAAAGTTTGATCTAAGTGTCAGTTAAAAAAAGTAATGCTTAAATCCCGGTTAGGATTGACAAGAAGGCGATATGAGAGAGACGTGGAAACCTAAAATATACGTACTTTCAATTCTAAATTGACATTGCTGGAATATCTCGAGCATTGAAAATTTAAATGTTGATTAGATAGCTTATATTTCTGGAAGAATTGTCAAAGTTCAACAAAAAAAAGTGTTTCCCATATCCAGATAATAAATATGTTTTTGATAGCAGTTCAATTTATAGTTAGTCATAAAATGTAAGCAGCACGTTGTAAACCACTAACGATAATTGTGATTATTTCCTGTTTTACTACTTATGATTTACTAATTTGCCAATCGTGTGTCTGATAAAAAGCAAATAGTGAATAAATTACCAAAGTCTACAAACGACGTCTACAGAAAGCTTGTAAATCACGTTTGTGTTTGTTGCCCATTATTTACACAATAAGGTGCTACAAATCACACCAGTTGATCAGTCATCACATTTGAATAAACTATCAGTACAATGTCATGTGTGCTTATTATATACAGCATGGAGAATAAAGGAAACAAAATGCATGTATGAACTCGACAATATGCAGGGCCTTTATGAAAACTAAGTTTATTGAGTATTAACCCTCGAAGCCTGTGTGTCATAATAATAAATGTACTAAAACTCGTTAAAACTAATTTAGTTGTGAAGCTGTGCGTGGGACAACCATAATCACCTCTTGAGATATTTCGTATGCGCAACACGATTTTCGTGTTATAATATAATAATTTGTTTCCCTATTTATTCGTAAAATAGAAAAACGCCTTATAACAGGACTTGGACAACGTAACACGTAAGTCAACAAGTGGAAACCTTGACACGTACGAGGCATTTCATAATCAAGTTTTTTAGTCATTTAAGGAGATCAATGTTTTCCTGGCAGCCATCTTGGTTTTAAAAATCGTGCAGGATTTCAGCAACGACGTTTCAGTTAAAACTCGCTAAACAATCATCGAAACAAACTTTTCACTATCCCAAAAATGTAATTCAACAAGTGGATGCCTTGGCACGAGGCGTTTCCTAACCAAGTTGTTTAGCCATGCATTTAAGCAGCTATGACCTCTTGGCGGCCATCTTGTTTTCAAAAATCGTAGTTATAGACACAGCAGAATTTCAGCAACAACGCTTGTTTCAGTTAAACTCGCTGAACAATCATCTAAACAACGTCTCACTGCCCCTAACATATAATTCAACAAGTGGAGACCTTGGCACGAGGCATTTCATAACCACATTTTAAGCCATTTAAGGAGACCATGGCTTCTTGACGGCCATCTTGCTTTCAAAAATCGTACTGTCAGTCACAGCAGAATTTCAGCAACAATGTTTATTTCATTCAAACTCTATCTAAACAACGTGTCACTGCCCTAAACATTAATTCAACAAGTGGAGACCTTGGCACGAGTCATTTCATAACCACATTTTTAGCCATTTAAGGAGACTATGGCCTCCTGGCGGCCATCTTGTTTTTCTCAAATCGTACTGTCAGACACAGCAGAATTTCATGCAGGAACAACGTTTGTTTCAGTTAAATTCGCTAAACAATCATCTAAACACGTTTCACTGCCCCAAACATCTAATTCAACAAGTGGAGACCTTGGCACGAGGTATTTCATAACCACATTTTTAGTCATTTAAGGAGACTATGGCTTCTTTGCGGCCATCTTGCTTTCAAAAATTGTAGTCAGACTCAACAGAATTTTAGCAACAACGTTTGTTTCATTTAAACTCGCTGAACAATCATCTAAACAACGTTTCACTGCCCCAAACATATAATTCAACAAGTGGAGACCTTCGCACGAGGCATAGCCAGTTAAGCATGCTATGGAATCTTGGCGGCCATCTTGTTTTCAAAAATCGTAGTCAGACAGAGCAAGACTTCAGCACCACAGTTTCAATTAAGCTCGCTGAACAATCATCAAAAAGCACAATTGATTACCCTTTTATGATTAAGACTATGGCTCCTTGGCGGCCATCTTGCTTTCAAAAATTGTAGTCAGACAAAGCAGAATTTCAGCAACAACGTTTGTTTCAGTTAAACTCGCTGAACAATCATCTAAACAACGTTTCACTCCCCAAACATGTAATTCAACAAGTGGAGACCTTATCACGAGGTATTTCATAACCACATTTTGTAGCCATTTAAGGAGACCATGGCCTCTTGACGGCCATCTTGTTGTCAAAAATCGTGCTGTCAGACAGAGCAAGACTTCAGCACCACAGTTTCAATTAAGCTCGCTGAACAATCATCAAAAAGCACAATTGATTACCTTTGTTCGCTCCCAATTTCGAAACACTGAAACAACAACAAAGCCTCGTTCAGAATCCAGACATCACCAGTGTGTTTTTTTAAAATTAAATATCTCGAGTTTATACTCGTCAGCAATTTGGGTTAGGTCGTAACAAAAGTAATAGCAACGCTCACGTTTGGTGCAATGTAGACCAAAAAGCTGGCAAGAAGAAGAAAAAAAAAGAAAAAAAGAAAAAATCGCTCGACGAAACTACATAAACATGGTGCAGTGAAACCGTGACATAAATAAAACAACAGCAGCATGCATAATTTTATTAAGGTCACCACATAACCACTCGCACATAAATTGGAAATTGTGGTTGCCGGAAAAATAGCAGGCTAACATGGACCCGTTGTGAATTCCGCGTGGAATTAGTTAAGCCATATTTCCACCCTGACGGTCTATAATGCGACTCACGCAGGTATACCCCACCCCTACAGGTTCCTCGTTACGTGGAAACCGCGCATAGTCACTCTGCCCTACTGCTTAAACCTATTTCCCCTCTCTACCTGCAACACGCTACTTGTTGTTATGACAACAGAGAGCGAAGATGTAACCATGGCAACCGGGAGAGAATGATTGAGAAAGTGAAGCTCATGGGACAAAATAACTCGCTTTTCTTCGTCATCAGGAAAGATGGGATTAGGATATATATGTATAGGCCTATGGGCCGAAATGAATGAAAAGTAGATCCTCTTGAAGAACTACGTCGGTAGGGGGTGCGCATGTCCACATTAAGGCGCTAATGCATTGCGGTGTTTCTGTACTACGTCTGCACTGTACACCGAAGTCACTCAACAAACACGACATAATTTATAAACTAGAAGATAAAGTGCCGAAGAAAAAAAAAAAAAAAAAAAAACCCGTTTGGGCCGACCTAAAATGTACAGATTTTTTTGGCATTTATGTGTAAAAGGCGCCACAAGAATTTAGGGACTCTGGACTCTGCAGTCATAATGCCACGTTAAGTGGAAAGGTTTCTCCCCATACAATTCGTTGCAACTACCCTGTGCAATGTTAACAGATGTTACTTCTACGGTATTTCAAACCTGTTTTCATATACACCACATTTCATAAATTCTAAAGACGCCATCGATTGCAAGACGCACTTCCACCAAAATTAGAAGAAAAAAAAAGCTAGGGAAACACGCTGAAAGTGAAACATGCACACATGAGGAACAGAGGAAGATACATTCAGGAGTAAAATTTGGAAAAATATAGATCTGGACGCGCAACATGTATCCAGATACAAGTAACTAGCTTCATGTAGCCGGCGATTATCGCCTGGACTGAACATGGCTTAAGACAGATCTGCCGATTCTAAGACGCATCCAGTTTTAAGAGATGTTTCTATGGAAATAAAGTGCTGGATGAAATACAATATAGTCAGAAATAATATCTGACCAAAAATGTAAGCTCACAGACTACTTACGCTTCATATTTTAAAACTAAAACATTAACGGTCAAAACATTTTTCTTGAAAGCATTCATCGATTTTCGTGGAACAGTAGTAATGCAGCCTTGTTAATATGCTGACTTCCTGTCGTTTTTGAAGGAAGAAATCCCTTCGGATTTAATCCAATTTGTCATTTATGATCTTGAAATTTGAAATTTAATCCCAAGGATTACATGGCTGGTCAGCTGCAGAGAAACGTGGGGCGAATTTGCAGAAAATTGGCTGAACGTGTAGTATAGAAGAAATGACAGAAGGCAACAAGTTGGACATCCACAAGTAGGCGGATCACCTTATTTGTTTACATCATTCTGTCCAATTACATTCAAAGCTGAAGTTTAAGCTGTCGCATTCATTAGCAAAATCACCAGGCAATGCTTTAAACAACTTGTTAATCAATGCGTAACTGACAAGATTCGACTGAGTAATTATCATGACGACATCACGTGTTCACTGTCTATCATCCCCAATCAGATCACATTTGAAATTGTAGTTACCATATCATTATATAGTATGTGAATAGCGTCTTTGTTATGAGAACAGATTGTTCGATGCAAACATACCATGTTTAGGCCCTGTCAATTTGTTTTTCATGTAGTGGGTCATTCAAACAGGGCGTCTCCGAAATTCCTTAAAAAAACTGACCCTCCCCATCCCCTGTCCCCTTGGTGTCCTTAATTTTTATTTTTTTTTGAAAAGCAGGGTATCCAGAACATTTTTCGGAACATGCAAAGGGCCATCCTATAAATTCCCAAGCACTCGCCCTCACTTCCAATTCCAAGATATTTTTCAAGATTCTTTTGATTAATGGAAATTTCCTGACCTTGAAGGGAAATTCCGACTTACGAAGAGTTGGGACTGAATCCAAAAACTGAAAAATAACATCATTAGTGGACGTCCATAATGGCATTCACTCTGTCCACATGCCAGCAGACCTCCCCCCCTATCCCTCTTGAGGACGTCTTTTATGAATGGTCCCCAGGTAAACAAGCACTGGAACAACCAATCCAATATATCCAAACATCTTTCATCAGTCGTTAGATTGAGCAGCATCCAACATTGCAAAAACCTTAATTTTTTAAGTTTATTAAAAGG
>JAQGAE010004869.1:0-12081 GCA_034696685.1 Julus scandinavius | reverse complement strand
AAGTTGGTTTGAAACCGAGTCTCCACTGAAGGCAACAAGCGATCGGCGAAATGTTGTCGAAACCATGGATCTGGCAACAACAAAAGTCATCATGTACGGAGACTGGCCACGTCAAGTGTGACAAACTGCAGCCAGGATCAGTTTTTGATGGACTGATGCCATTTTCCATTCTGCTGTTTGTACGCCCAATGAGAAAACGGCATAATGCTCACTTTAAACTACTGAATAGTTTTGGAAAAAAAAAGTTTTTCATAATATGGCTATATTTCATGTTTTTTTTATGGTTCCGATCCGTTTATACAACATGACCAAATCTTGCTTGCCATGGTAAGGTTAGGTCCTTTCCAAAGGGTTACAATACATGTTTGATGTCTATAATCCTTTGCATCAAATATCAATAACACCTGTCAAATTTTATTAGCCTGCGATATTAAGTTCAAAATTAAGAATTCAACTGGTATAATTCCCGGTGGGCAGACATGAAGGCCGGTTTACTGTAGATGTAATAAAAAAACTTCAGCCAAAGGAAAGTGAAAACTGCATTGAGACGTGATATGCACATCGATGCAAAGTGTACAATCTACCTACTTTTATGATCCCTAATTTTTCTTTTATAGTTATCAAATGAACTCCAATACCTTTCATATCGTTTAATGATCCAAAGTATGTACGTGTATGTGGCCAAGGGGAACCAATTACAATAATTTGAAATACAACTGGAACTAACAGACAAAGAAAAAGAGAAAATCAGCTCGTTAAAATACAATTAAAAATATAAAAATAATTATGCCGTCTGCAAACGCTGATAAAACCGTCTGTTACTAAAGGAATCGAAATAAATATAATGTACAAATAGTATTTTTTTATCATTTCAGATTCACTTATCACTGCTTAAAACATGTCCAACATCCGTTTGATTTTCTGGTTTATAACACGCATACCAAGTGCAAGAATGATACCAGTGACTACATAAAAACACGAGTTTTTTCACCTCATATACGAAAATTCATGCAAAATACATTTTGGATCCATCAAAAACATGAGCCCATAAAAAACAGCCACATTTTCAGGATTTTTGTGAATCCATGCGTGAATACACAGTATCTTATATGCAAAAAGTCTACATTTTTCGACACAAAAATTACATTTTGTTTGAAAAGTTCTAAAACTGCTTTTTTAAGCTTTTCCAGAAATGTGTCCCAAAAATCGCTTTCAAGAGAATTCGAGAGCATGTCAATACATGTATGCACAGATACGACTATATATAGCTAATTAGTAACTCTAGTTCATGTTAAACTCTGTATATTGAATACAGGTAACCGTTTCTCAGTACAAGATATTCCGATAAAAAGCATTTACATAGCTATATGAAGTTTAGGAACTTCAGGAAGTTCACAATAAACATTGCACGATATCAAAGTAATGCAAGTAAAAACTTCATATACAACTTGATAATGCAATAAAGCATTTCTTCCCTTAGCATCATAAACGATTGTATCAATAGCCTTGGCATTTCTTCTAAGAATAAAACGCAATAGGGCGGGAGTGCCAGCCAAATGGTCGTGAAACAAATTGAGAAATGGCTTTGATGACACGAATACAATATTGCTAGTCATTATAGAAAATTCCTGGGAGTTTTACTCCATCGTTTATATGATGACCACAGAGCTGGCAGATGGCAAGTGTTCAGGCCACACTTCATCCTATCCATCTTCTGGAGGAATTCACATTGGAGACTGCTAATCAAACAATAAGCACTTCACACTTTGGTCATCGTTCGGTCCAGTACTGGCCGTGGCCTGACCATCGTTAAACGTGGACCTAGCCGTATATAGTTTTTCTTCATTAACCCTAGGCTATTCTCTGGTAGCAACTCTCGTGATCAATTCCCAACAAATGCCAATAATGTGCACTGTGCCGCTATAAATATAGACGGCGCGAGAATGACACTAATGAAACATTTTTGCTGCAGAGATTGCAGTCGTGACTGATTTAATATAATGCAGCATTGCTGAATGACTCCAGGCCTACATATATATGCCCATTGCAGAAACAAAGCAGAACGAGTAAAGTAACAGCATTGATATGGCTCAATTTTACGAGAAACAACAAGCTGCTACAATGCAGGCGGACTAAAACTGATTTCGAGACAAAAACTATCTAAAACATCCTGCAACATCCATTAAATATGGCGCAATACATGGACAAAATATCCATTCAGGAATATATACAAGTCTTCTTCAAAGAATTCCTTATCCGTTAAATCTACTATATCCAAGAACTAAAACTTTTATATATATATATGAAGAAACAGAAATATTGCATTGTGGGACCCGACCCACCTGACAATTGGAGTTATATTTTTGGTAATTTATAATAGATATATGTAGAGAGGATTTTTAGAAGAACTATACCATGGCATTTGCCTGGAAACAACTGTGGAAACCAAAGCATTTGTAATGCTCAGTACACATCAAAAACACGAATCAGAAACAGAGTTTATGCAAACCAGTTTTTCGAAAAGTGGTTTCGTGAACATATTTCCATAAACAGGTTTGTCCAAATATTGTTGTCCACATCAAAAAACACATTTCGAAACTGAGGAAATGTTTGCTGTTTATGGATGGCCTGTATACAATGGCCAACAAGAACTGGTGTCTGCTCTACGTTTTGGTATAAACAATGCCTTGGTAGAAGCGCCTTGACCAGCAAACATGTTTTTTCTTTGATTCGTACTGCCTCTTGAGCGAACACCGAAATGTTTGCTGGAAACACGTTTTATTTTGCCAAAAGATTGCTGAAACTTGCTTGTAGAAAACTGGCACAACGTTTTATCGTAAACATGTTTTGGAAACCCTGTTTATGTTTCGTGTTTGCTCCAATAGGCATAAGGTTATAATCTATTCTGAATAGTTGAAAACAGATGCAAATTGACAAACAAATTAGTCCTATCTATCTTTCAATCCAGTTCTGAGTTCACTATTTCGACATCACGAAATGTCCAGCAAAACGATCAATATCATCAATTGCAGAGAATTGCACAATACATCGTGTCTGCTAACTACAGATTCCGAGCTCAAACTGTGCTTCAGAGTCTAAATGGACATTTTTTGGACGTTATTCAGGGTTTGCGACTATTTCAGAGAAGTTAGGTTTCTAATTAAAGACCTGACCAGAGCAAACGTTTACGGTCCCTGTCATTGCGAGGGGAGTGATGAAATGGGGGGAAAGGGGGTAATCCATCGTTCCATCCCGTGGCTTCCTCGGCGGCAATAGGAAGGGCCAATTGGCACACTATAGGATTATAACCCAATTACTAACTCCACATAAAGCCATTGAAGCACCTTGAAGGCGGCTCATATTTGACATTTATTATACAAGCAGCGCAGTAAAAGACAGAAATTAGAGACTGGCCAATTGATGCGTAATGGCCGACTTGGACAATGGGTTCTGGACATGGCAATAGCAGGTAGGCAAAGATAAGATTAGCCAGGAAACGGCGAATTATATGTCCCAGGACAAATTAAAGGACAGTATCGCAGCTTGTAAGTTGCCAGAAGTTATTGCCATCGATATGGTATATTGCCAGGCGATACAAGCAGGCCTTATACGAGGGATGGACAAAGGGGGGGGGGGATCTGGGGGGGAAGGGGGCAAAGTTTTATGGGGGACTAATAACGAGAATGCTTTCTTCTTTTAATGTTTCCTCGCTGTGGACGACAATCAACGCTGGGGATTTACCAGGATCCCATTTCTGGTTTTCCTTTTATATTATATTTCTGGGGTGAAATGATGGTGAATGTAGGTGCGCCCATATCTAATAAAAATCTCGCTTTTTAACGAAGTCCATAAACGATATGGCCTCTGTGTCGCAACGTGCTTTTGGTACACAGGACGATTATATCAAGCTGATGCCGCCTAGCTGGACGACATATTAGATATTTTTTGTATAATTGGTACGTGGAAATAAAAGTGGGATCCTCGGATGTTATGTCGGACGGCTTGTTACGATGATTGGTATTAAAAATGAAAACGATGGAAGTTTATCGTGTTTTTACCGTTTTAAGTGTTTTGCACAATTCAGGAATTCTTCGAATAAGGTTTTGTGAATTCTGGTTGGTGGTGATGTCATCACAAGAGTTCAATGATGGAGATGCAGCTAGTAGAAATGAGAGAGAAAAAGAAAATTGTGTATAAATTACATTGGCTCAAATTTGTGAATCACCACTGCTTTCAACAAAACAATATAAGTTTGGAACAGAAATACAGAGAACGTTATTGTAGTTCCATTATATCATGTATTGTCACACTGATCACATTAAAACAAAAATTTAAATTTGTTCTTTTTGGGACCATTCAAAAAGGACGTCCTCAAAAGGAGGGGAGGAGAAGTAAGGGGGGAAAAAGGAACCATTATGAACCTCCACTAATGATGGTATTGTTAAGTTTTTGGGATTTTCTGTTTAATTGAGTTTTAAAGGTCAGTGAAATGGGAAATTGACACCAGAAAGTGTGGAATTATGATTAACTATGTGTTAAACACCAATTTTAGGCCAGAAAAATCCAGAAAAATGTCGAGGAATTGGTAACGAGGCCGGTGCTTGCAAATTTATGGGATGGGCCTAGGTATGTTCCAAAAATTTTTCTGGACACCCTACTTTTCAAAAAAATCAAGGACGTCTATGATGAATAGGGGGAGGATATATGGGATAAAATGGACACCATGTAGACAGAGGGGGAGGTGGAGGGTCAAGTTTGAAGGAATTTCGGAGACGAAATTTTGGAATAGCCCCTTAGTTGTTACAACATCATTATATATGATTAAAAATCAGTATTACTATAGGAAATATTACATTATTTTTAAATAAAAAGCATAGGTGAAATAGGGGGAATAAAGGTCGAAATTCAGTCATGCAAAGGGTTGAATTAAGGTAAAAGAGGATTTGAGCATCAGTTGAATTAAGGATTTCCCATCTGCTCTAATAGTTTTAAAAAAATGGTGTGCATGCTATGTGAAGCGCAGGCAGTTTTCCTGCCAACGTAATTTGCACTAAAACTCCGTTTTGCTCGATGGTTTGTGAAAAGTGGGCAGAAAAAATATATATTTGGAGGGGTGCGAGTGTCCCTTTCTGGAACGTCATTCCACTCGGTTGGGGTTTTGTCACATGATTTGACAGGACCCTGTGATGTGGTGGTGGTGCATGGTGGCCTGTCAAATTTAGGATCAACTCACGGTCCATTGAAGTTCAGACTCATGAGTTTAGTCATTAACTTTAGCAACGATCCGAAAACAACCAAAACGAGGACAGCCTAGAAATTAGATTCAAAATGAAAAATTGTTTAAAAACACCCGAGATCCCCAATGCAGAAAATTGAGAGAGATACATATGACACAACAATAAGGCCTAAAGGGACCAGAAAAACAAATCTGAAATCAATTATTGAAAATGCAATGTCATTGATTTAGTCTCGTGCGCATATAAAAAAATTTCATTTGTACTTTGTATTTCAAAAACTGATATTAGAAGGGAAAAAAAGGTGGGGTAGTCGCTGTTAATTCAAAAATTCTTCATAAAACCTTAAGTGTAATTTATAAACAAAATAAAACACGCCCAAAAATAAACAAATTCACTAAATTCGGAAATGAAAATGCTTATTTTTTATGACACAATTTGCGAATTTTCACAATAAAACTATATCAAATAGACCTAATCTGCCTGGACAACCTTAAGTCAACACCAATAATCGAAATTAAGCCGGTTTTCCTGTTGTCGCTTGTCAAACATCCTCAAGTTAACGAAAAACAGAAAGGATTGCAAAAAAAATCAACCCTGTATGCACATAAACATACAATTTAAATCTGTATTCTTAAATTAATACAAAGAACGATTATAGAAATTCATTGTTTTGTAGAAATTTCCTAGTTTCGCACTTTTGTTGTAATTTTCAGAAAAAGTTCATTATACGACGATTATATCATAGCTCTAATTTCTGTTCGTGTACCATGCAGTATGGACCACTGTTTACTTGAAATTATGGTCCAGTCCGCCCACTTCCATTTTTGGAATTACAGAGTGCCACCCATCGCATTCAAAAATGACGGATGGCATTTTTGCTGCATTTTTTTAAGACCTGCTGCAGATTAGTTACAGAGTTTCTCTTTTCGACCACAACTTGACAGCTTTTGCCATTAACAAATGGCGAAAAAAGGGAAACAGGATCGCTTAACACCCACAAATATTTCAAAGTTATTCTGACACCCTAAAATCTGCTGTATATATACGCTTGTCCCCAATTTCTCCACCACACAGACACGCGTGCGCTCTAACTATATACAATATTATACTTTAGAGAAATATTTACTTTGGACGATTCATTAATTACGACATTTAAATTCAACCAACATTAGCATTTATATAAAGACTTTAGAAAGCTCATTGAGTGCTCAAGTGCTCTCATACCTCTGTCAAAAAGACGTTTGTAAATGGATATTTATAAAAATGACCTCCAGTTGGACATTTTTAAACAGTTCCATTTGTAAAGTAAATGTCAGCGACAATAGCAATTCAAGGAAAGCGTATGTAACGATTAAGTGACATGATGAATCTGAAATAGCAAAATTAGAAAAAGGGACATTGTCACTTTTACGATACTGTCACCTCAGGAAAGTCGGATATCATGCCTAATTTTGTGTTAAACACCAATTTTATGCTGAAATTTCCCTTAGAGGTCAAGAAATTTCCATTAATCAGAAAAATTCTGGAAAAATGTCGTGGATTTGGTAGCGTGGCGTGTGCTTGGAAATTTAAAGAATGGGCCTTTGTATGTTCCAACAGATTTTTTGTACACCTTATTTTTTAAAGAAATTAAAGATGTCTATGAGGTGGGGTCTGGGCTAAAATGGACACCATGTGGACAGGTGGTTGGGGTCAAGTTGGGGGACGTCCTTTTTGAATATGCCCCTAATGACATTTGGTTTATAGTTCAAAACAAAGCAATTAAGTTAATTTCTTGTATACTTCAACTATGTTAAACACATTTTAATTTCTTTCAATACATGATGAAATAAAACTTTGTTATAACCATGTATGATGTTGTATCACAAATTTCCCAAATAACGACATTTGAGTCCAAGCGCCTATTGGACAATTTCGCTATAGGTTGACACAATTGTTGGTTTTCGTTGTAGTTCAACCGAAATTGACAGCAATAACGTTTATCTGGCAAAATAGATCAGACATGGGTTGCAAGGCTACTGACCACATGCAAGGGCGGCGAGTTTTTCCAAGTACATCGTCCGGTTTTTGGCCCTGTTCCATGGGGTTGGCGAGCTTGTCTCCAATGACTGTGCACACGCCAATATATCAGCGTGGTAAAAATTCACGAAAATTAGATTCCTCGGCGTTCGCCAAGTCAGGGAGTAATTTGAAAAGTGCATGTCATATAATTTGCTGTATCACATTGGTAATGATTTTTTGTTGTTCGTGACACGGCCCACTCGGTTCATTGGTGGGTCATGGGTTTCTTGGTTTTTTTACCCCGTTCCCCTCTCCTCGCCTATTATTCAACTGACCTAAACCAAACAACTCCAAGTTCGTTACAGGTAACCTGTTACACGGTAGGGTTCCTCTCATTTTTAATGGGAAACACGTAGAAGAGTGTTTGTTTTAAGAGTGATTTTCGAGCCTCTTCCATCATTTTAGGACCAAGTGAAACCAGCGGGAGATTGGTCAAGGTTGACGCTAGAGGCCGGTTCCTGCCATTGGACGAGAGGATCAAAGTGGAGCCACCATGCGGAGAAGCGCAGGACATGATGGCGAGGGTGGAGTCAAGATGGCTGTCCGCTGACCCATGCGCAAAAATTAGACTTTAAGAACAATGAGGGAAGACAACAGATAAGCTATACAAATAACAACGCTGTCATTAGTAGCATCATTTTGGTTGGGATGTTACCCCCCTCACACGAGGGGGTGTAGGCAGGGAGGGGGAGGGGGGTGGCAACTCCTGATTTAATGGCTTCTTCGGCATAGAGAAACCCATTTCCGTATCCACACCTCGGAGATGCATTAAGAAAAGACCCCCCTTTTAATTTATATCGGCTATCAGATGAAACGATCCATTGTTATAGCTGTTCATGCTAATCACCGGTTAAATGAAAAAGTAATGACCTTATTACGTAGTTGCGCAAGTCACCCAACACCAATTGATGACATTTCAGATAGAAGCCATCACCCCTTTTTTTAGTTCATTTGGGAATAAAGACTGGACCGCATTCTAGACACGACATTAGTGAATTTCACCATGTATTTGTTTTTTCAGTCAAGCTTTTAAGGACATTCCATTAATGACGTCACGTTATTTGATCCATCATTAAACAACTTACAACAATTTTTTCGAAATGGTGATTCCAGGAGAAGTTTTTAGTTATATAAACCTTCAAATACTTGACAATATCAACGACAGCTAGTTGAATTTCTATATTAAAGTACATTTCAATGATATTCAAGAGCCAACATATCATGTGATTATGTCTTGTGCACTACAGTCGTCTACACAGACAAGTAATAAATATCTGCAAAAATCACATGAAAACATGCCGAGTTTTAAAAATATCCTTTTCAGAAAACTAAATTAATAAAAATTTGGGCAACTGTAATAAACTAACTTACATGCACACCACCTTCATCTCCCATTTCAGGAGCTGATAGAAAGATCATCCTTACACATAACAAATCATTGTCATCCTGCTAATTTTCTATCCAAATTTGCTCATCAATTATTTTCATTGGCCATATCAATAATGGTGGTGAGCGCTGCGAGCATGCATGTTCCATGCAAATTTCATAAAATTAGCATTGTCTTCGTGATTACATTACCAACGAATTGTTTCCTAGTGTAAAAATTGAATCTAACGCAAGAGGCGCTTGTCAAAATCGTTGAATTTATTCATTGATGTTCCCTTGAAAAATGAACTGGGGATGCACAACATGATAGTGCCGGGGAAGGAAGTAAATATGTAAACAGTATAGAGCGCATACCCCCCGTTTGCCTCCCCCTAATTTCGTATGAGAGCACGAAAACTTTCTGACCACAAACGTGCATAGATAGCCAGTGCAGACCATCGAGGATCATGCAGAAAATGCATCGAACCCATCAAAGGAAAGCCTAAACAAGTCGCGTAATGATTACCAACGAGTTATCTTCAAAGGAAATAGCTCTGCCTTGGTCAGGGGTCCTGCTGAGAACTATTTGGATTGGAACATTTCAATGCCCTCGACTCCATTATCCATTTGGAAAAGAAAATCGCAAATCATCTGAGAATTACACAAGAAGGCCAAGTTCACCTCGTGTCTACGGGCACATTATTGCAATTGACCTATGGCGAGATTTGGGATACAGGACTGATCCAATGCCACAATTTGGCTGCCAAAACGGGTCATTGATGCCTGCACCTTGTAATTATAGGCCCACTTCATGAATTTCTAATGTGGACACTTAGGCACTGGTTGGTTATTATAACGACACCATTGATAATAGACTGAAGAGGGTAACACAATCCCATATATACGTAAAATAACTACTTTACACGATTATATGCATAATGCGAACCAAATGCCATTGTGGCAAACTAGACAAACACTGTATTAACTAGTTTTTAGGATTAGGGGAGAGTGGGTAGGAATGAGACACAGGAGGAATGGGACATTGAAAATAATTTAAAACTTTAATGAGTAAAAAGATTGATAATTATGGGCTGAGATGGCACTTGTGTTCCTGCATTGGTTTTTTGTAAAATGGTGGGCTTCTGTTGAAGCACAAGAATACAGGAACGAAAGTGTTACTTCGAATATTCAACTTTTCTAACATAATAGTTTATTTGATGTTATTAGATGTTTACTAGCAATCTGCAAGTTTCTTTTAATCCAATGGTGGGTTTGAGACAAATACTTAGTGATATGAGGTTTGGGACACAACAGTGCAGGAGGAATGGGACTTTTCCAGTCATCATCTGAGGAGTTTGTAGAAGAGTTATTTGATAATGAACTCGAGTATATAGATCTTGATATCATGCTGAAGCTTTCCATACCATTTCTGTGTGGAGAATGGTCAAGATTTCTGGAAATTTATAAACTTTGCATTGATGTTAGTCCCTTTACACAAGCTTGTTAGTTTTAATAAAAAAATCCTGATAAAAAATATTTTTTTTTCTGGAAAGAGTGAGTGCTTCTTATTACAAATAAATAAAATTTTAAATTAGTGTGATATCTTTAAATAGTGCCCAAATTCTCCTGTGCGCAGTATATAGGAAAGGGAGAACATAGAAAGGAGTTTAAATACAAATATATATTTTTTAAATTTTTGTATTAAGAAATATTTTCAAAACTGTGCACAATATTCACAATAGTATAAAGTAAATTTGTGAAAACTTGCAGTTGTTTTACGGTTTGTGAATATTTTTAAAAATGAAATGGAGAAAAATATGCCCATTTCTCCCACTCTTCTATAAGCAATAGTGACAAACATGTAACACGCTTGAATAAATGGCCCTGTCAATGTCTTAAATTTCTTGGAGATCACTGTCAGAGGGTTGTCATATAATGCAATTAAAACTTTGACCTAAAAGTGATCGAAAATTCCCTTTAGGTATCTGTCACGAGTGTTGTCAAATCAGGAAATTTTGACATCCCAAGTTCGGTGTTTTTCCGACCTTTCTTCGAATTCCGGAGGCATTCACGTGGACCCTTCGCGGCACACCTGTTGAAAACATTACATTCTACACTGTGCACAGTACATTTTTTCTGCGGTGTGGCAACGCTGTGAGTAAAGATGAGTAAACCTTAATCCTTAACCGCAAGAGGTTATGCCCCCATCAACAGTGTATTTATTCGGGTAAAACAAACTCACTTTTTTCTGTAAAATGTAAGCTTGTTAACAGACATTCAGGCGAACCATGTATGTTCCCGGCATCTTCACATTTCGGGTCTTTTACCTTATTTAGTAGCCAAAAAATATGGTATACAACATTCACCGGCAAGAACAACACGGGTTGACCAAGAATGGACACGCCTGCCATCCATATTGGGGATGATTTATCAAAAATTTACTATATCGAAAACTTCTTGGCATGGACTTAAAGCCAGAGCAGCTAGAAACGCAATTGAAAACGTTTAACATACACCTATAAATAATGGCAAGCAAGCAGCAGAAGAAGAAAGATAGAAAAAAAAAATGCAACTCCAGAGTAATTTTTGAAGTTGAACTAAACGAAATTCCAACAAGTTACAGATTAGTCGATTTAGCGGACAGACATGAAGAAACCCATTAATCACAACGGGAGGAGAAAAATTTAAATAGAAGCGTGACTTGCAATCCAAGCAGAAAAAGCCATCTTCGGACACGTTTTTCATTGCAACCCGACTTGTTTGAAAAGATGGCTGCTAGATATCGCCAACAATCTTGAACAGATTTTCAAATTGCGCTTCGCTTCAACTACGAGATATTTATTAAACATGTTTCGCGGGTATCGGTAGCCGAGATCAGTCATTTTTGGGTGATGGTTGAAGCTTGATTCCTGCCAGAAAACTGGCTTAATGGGGCTACAAAACACCCACGTGTTCGCCATGTCCCACCAAGTAATCCTAGCTTTATGCATGAGCAAAAACTATGTGTGGTCTGGAGACACCATAAACAGGCCAATGCAATGGCGAGTATATATGTATATGGCCCAACATTGCTAGCTGCACAATATCTGCCATCTTAAACGGATGTCAAGAAGCAATTTAAAGCTCATTAGGTATTCGAAAATAGAAGACGATGTAGGCGAAATATTTGATAACAGAAATTACTGCCCACGCAATGAACAAACGGGTTAAAGGATGGGCCACAAACATTTTTTTAATGCCTGCGAGCCTTGGACATGTGACATGTCCAGGATCATTGATGGTAGCTCCAGGTCAGGGACACACCCTGGGCAATGCTTTCTTTAGAAGTCTGAACCATTTCAGATAAGTCGGACATGTAGGAAGATTGGGTAAATTACATGACATTAGCATGTAAATTATTTGACATGCCAATTGAGTT
>JAQGAE010004868.1:0-12085 GCA_034696685.1 Julus scandinavius | reverse complement strand
TTCAATGTTGCCTGTTGAAATCCATTTTTGCCACAATTCTGAACAACCTATTAATAATCAATTACAGTGAATGTTCCACGTTTTCAAAATAGAATAAGTAAAACCAGACTTATCTTCACACGTGCTTCTTTGAAAGAGGGGAAAGCAATACATAATCTTCTGATCCTGCTTAAAAATTTATTTTGACCATTCGCACTTTGCCGGTCATGCAAATTTTCGTTTAAAGTTGGATGAGAAATGGGGCTGTGGGGAGATGGGGTGGCACAGGGGGAGCAAGTAACATGGCCTCAGTAAACGTGGAAGAGTAGCAATGATGCTTTTTACGAATTTGCATATATCTCTTGTGCAGACAGGCATCTCTGATTCAAGCCCCCCTTTGCCAAACGATGAATGGCATTCATCAACTATTTTCAATTTATGCTCTCTTCTCAGTCTTACAGGCAAGGAGAATCCCCATCTCATCTTCCATCTCACTAACAAGATCTATTCATCACACTTTTGGGAAACAGCCTCACTGAGAATTTCATTCCACGAAGGAAACCTTAAGGATGTTTAACTTTGGACCCAATTCACACTTAGGAAAGAGGAGCGGTTTGGGCCAACAGAAATCTGCATGAAATGCAAATCTAAATGGGTAGGCTTAGCATAGTATGCAAATTCGTTCAATCCTTGTGCTGTCTTCAAGGAGGGGACAAAAACAAAACAGAAAAGTCTCAATTCGTTCTTTCATTTGTCATTCGAAATGTGCCATAATAAAACTGCACTAGATCTCAGAGATGTAAAATATTGTTTTTAGCAGTACCAACATAAACATTCGGTTGAACCACCTTTACATTTGCAATAGACCAAGAAAGTTTTCCGCACCTGATGTAAATCCCTGAATTTGCTGCATCGTTCAACTACAACAGCCCACGAACAAATGAAAAATGGATCTGTTTATGTAACAGAAGCACAGATGTACCCTCAAGGCTATTCACGACTGTTTATCAAAGGTATTCTTACAAATTCATCCATTTAAGGGAGGAAAAAATAATACTTACTGTGCTCTTTCCCTGTAGTCTTTTTTCTTTTCGAGAGGTCCAAGATGAGATCTTGATGACAGCTAAAATAAATAAAAATAAACATGAGTTGAAATACATACAAATATATAATTAGAGTGTTCGGTACAAATGTATAATTATAAAAATAAAGGCTGTAGACGAAATCTTAGCTCCAATAAAAACAAAGCCGAGCTTGGATTTCATCGTATAACAGTTTAGGTTAAACATAACAAATACGGGAGAAACAATGGATTATGATAGGTTTACTTTCACTGTTTGGATCCAACACGGCTATTATGAGGAAACATTTGTTTATGTAAGTCTACCTGCCTTTGAGGGAGTATTTCATAAGGGAAATATTTGTTTAGGGTCTGTTGTGCCTACAGCTTTGAACTTCGCTGCGTCTATAATGTTCCTTTCAATTGACATTATCCTTTGTTATAACAGGTTGTTCAGACAAAAACTTATTGTGTGTTAGCTACATGGATTCACTGTACATATACGATAAATTGCGAGTAGGCTATACATACATGTATATAAAGAGAATTGGTAGACTAACACATGGACTTAAAGGCTTGATACACAAAAGTTTGGTGTTAATTATCATTTACTGCTATTTACATGGCTTTCAGATATTTTCCTCTGACACTTTTGAGGCCTATGACTACAGATGAATCTATGGGAATTATGCACCATGACTATAAAATTCACAATAAGCTGTTAGTTAAAAGGTGTTCAACTGAGGATTAATTCTTACACAAAGCCAAAATGTAATTATTCGTTTTGTTAATAATTAATAAGCCAGTGGAGAACCGTGATTTTTAGAGATGTTTATTTCTCATAATCTACCTAGGACTTTATTGGGAATCATGTTTATTTGTCTGGCATAATGGTGTTCCATCTTTCATTCAGGTTAGATATTTATATTTCAAAGTAAATTATATTCATGAATTCTGACTCAATGTTTGCTTGGAATTTCAATAGGGCTAAAGTGACTTCAGAGATAAACGTGTCATAAATTCTATATAAAGGTTCATTTTGAAGGGATCAATATTTTTGAAGTAGCTGGTGTGAACTTGACCAGAAGAGCTTTAGGAAATTATAGAAAATAAGGTTAAAAATGACCTATGGTTGGTTGACTAATGCATATATACTGTAGGTTTTTATTCGATTTTTTTCCTTTATTGTAAAAAATAAAATAAAAACTACGATGTGGGCATCACAAAACAGACTACTAGACCCATCATTTTAGTAAAATAAAAAATCAGGCCGCAAATAGCCTATACATATATACTAAAAAACCAGAAAGGACTTTAGATATTCAGGACGTATATTTTTATGAAGTGTTAACAATAAAATGTGCTCAGAAAGATTATGAAGTAACAGCTTGTCTATCAACCAACTCAGATTTGGGCTTTTTTTTATAATGCTACACATACAAAGTCTCCATCCCAATGCGAAAAAGCACAACAGAGGCTTATCGTTATATACAGGGCCCAAAGATTTTTTCTATCAATATACATTTCTATTCCTTAGAGGTAGTTCAAATAAAAAGCACAAAGAAAAAGTGTGTGCAGAAATCCCAAAAAAACCTGCATGAAAATGAAAGATGGACCAAACTCGTTGATGAGAAGAGCTTTGAAGAACTTCAAACATTAGGGCATAAAGCGATTAACTGGATTGGGCAAAAAAAGGGCCTTCTCATATGTCAACACCCACATTAAGTGTTAAAAACCATAATCAGTGGAGCTCCTGGCAAAGCCGGTAACATCAAAGATGTTGAATGAGAGAGATGTGCGAAAAATCCATATCGAAATTGTAACAAGGAAACGCAATAACTTTAATAGCAAATATTCGAAACAGAAAATTCATGTATAGCCAGGAAAAATAAAAGGCACGTGTACAGATGAGCTGTATACCGAACAAACTTAGCTGTATTATATGATCTGAAAACTGAAGGCTGATGCTGAATGCTGATTTCAGAAAGGTCAGCATATAAAAGACCTCAATAAGTCGTACTATCGAAGAAGGAATATGCTATCTGGGGGATTCAAAATTAATTCAGAAGTGCGCACTACTGGGACCGCTAACATATACTGAGGTGTAATTGCTTGTGATACATCAATGATTCTCTCTGAAGCTCCAAGATTTTGCAACACGAGAAACTATAGTGGTAAACGCATTTCTTTCAATGTGTATATTGCTGCCAAAAACTTTGCAAAAAGTTGCACAAAATGCGCTATTAACTCAAGTCAGCAGCATCAAAACCGTCATTTGCACAGTTACCAATTTCATTATTAAAAACATCCAAACAGCAAGGTATTTTCCTGCTTTCCACCAACAATTGCATTAAGTATTAAGTCCTGCAACAAAGAGAACCTAAAGCAGCATGAGTAGAATATGAAATACTTTTGCTGCAATACAAATGAATAACAGTCAATTTGCTTAATTAAATAGGTGCATCTAATTAGCTCCATGTACTATATTAAACAACACAAATGAATTTAGGAAAGCAGTCTACCAAAACATTTGAAATGCTTTGCAACTTTTCAAGAATATTTGCAAACTATAGTTATAGAGGTTTTTAGATTGATATTGTGTAAATAATAAAATGTTCGTATTCCAGCTATGATCCAAATTCATGAATGATCCTCAGGCTTTATTAATTTAATTAAATAAATGGATTACATTAATAGAAGCTTAACTAAACACAAAGTATTCCAACTAAGATCGCCTTTAATTTAGAGCACCGTAAGCCATATTCAAATTAAGAACGGTTCACACAAGTCAAAGATTCAGTTATGAATAATGTAAAGCATAATAATCTTCTAAAGAGAATTTTGGAAATACTACTCAACTTATTAACATAGTATCACAAATCAAGAACTGTGGTGACAAATTATGGTGATTTTGTTAATTAATAATTTGGTTTAGATGCCTTATAGATGCAGCCAAAGAAATTTTGAAAGTTTGAAGATTGAGATATGGCAGTTTTTTATGTTAACATGCATAACAATACTAAAATTAGACTTGTGGATGATAATAATAATAGAAAAACAAACCGAAGAAATTTTAATATTATTGTTAAACGTTAACACGGCTACATTTGGGTAGAATTAAAATTTTCATCTAGCAATATCACCTGTTACAGTTACTAATGGTGAGCAGTTTTCTATAAATGAAGTCATTGACGACTTCGGTGTTGAAGAATGTGGCAAGCTTCTGACACATAACAGATCAGCAAATATCAGATTGTGTATCAGCATCCATTGAATTTTCCCAAAGGGAGAAAATGTCAGCATAGCCAACACAGCTCGATGATTTGTTTCATTTGCCAGATTGGGTCAACATATCCTGTTTCACATCCAGTGAAGTGGTTTGCTATTATGTCCCTCTGGCTATGAGGGAATCAGACTGCAGAACACATACCAAGTGCCTTGGCATGAAGAGTCCAACTCCAAAAACAGCCAACTCTTGCATTCGCTCCTTTAAATGCATCGTTGCTGCTAACAGCATGCATAGGGAATATTCTGTATAGTAACGGAAGGCTAAGGCTAGTGGGTTTTAAAATAAATGCTGTATTATCATTTCAATAACTTCTTCCATCGGGTAAAACACATGTAGGTAAAACCAATTTGGAATTTCAATGAAGATAAGGTGTACGAAAGTTTCATTTAAATTCAGCAAGTTTTTGGTATATAAATTAAGATACACAGATTTATAAACCAATTACAAAGATAACCTTTAAATTAAACATGATAGTTAACACTGCAAGCCAATTCCTTGTGCAACGTCGATACAAAGCATGAAGACAACCGTAACATTTACTTCATATATAAGATACTATTGACAAATGTATTTATAAGTACTGTACTTTTAGAGGGAAAATATTCAGTTCTTCGTATATTTTTTTTCTACCAAATTAATCAAAAATTCGAAAAAGTATGGACAGGGCAGGACATGAGAACTGATCTTTATGCTCTTTTCAATCGCAAGATTTGCTTTTTTTAAAATACAGTAGATACCTGATTATCTGAGCATGTGCAATACAACATATACATTACTGAGTGTATTTATTAACTTTATAACAAATAATTGTCTATATAAACATGTGCAAATGTGACTTTTGTCGTGTTTTATGTAACAAGTATTACCATACAATTTGGGGAAGTATTTTCATTTTAAAACGAAAATCCATATTATCCGCGTCTAAATTAACTCAGATATTTAAGGTTGCACTGAAATAATTTTTTTTCGGTGTGTATGCACTCACTACTACTCATGCATGCACTTTATCACAACAAGATAAACAAGTTTTCAATCAACTTCATTTACTTTTTCGCATTTAATTTTTTTCCCCCTATCAGAATTAGGTCCAATAAGCCCTAGCCAGGATTGGATATGCCCAAATCTTAGCATTCAAGTGATATGTTGCTATAGCAACTCCGCATCAACTGTACTGTGCATATAGGGCATATTGAAAAAAAACTGCCTATGTTGACATAGCTTAGCCATGGAAAACTTCAAACGTAAACTATTATTTACATTTACGAAAAGATTGAGAATGGCGCAAATAATACATTAAAGTACTGCCTTTTCTCCTCATTTAGTCCATGTAGGACTAGGGCTATAACAACCCAAGTCACTTTTTCATTATCTAAAGCAAGCCCCACACACGTGTAACGTTAACACGTGATAGGCCTAAAGAATAATGTTAACACTTTCATTACACGTGTTTGAATAGGCCTAATAACTATTTCGCCCTTTTTATTGTCACTTAAAATTGGGCTAAACAATAATATAAGTTCGCATTTGTTGATTTATTTGTAGTGTTTGCATGCTAATGACGTAGTTGCGGTAGCCCTTTAATAACGGCTTACTGCGTGTCGGCTGTCGGCGTACGTCCCAGAGCTCGTGGCAATGGCGGACCGAGGCCTAGTCACATACAGTTGTCGGTAAATGTTTCTCCCGCTATTCACTAAATAAATGAAATAACTCACCTGGCCTCTTTCCCTGTGAAGCCTTTGCCTTGATTTCGAAGCATTCTTCAACGAAGACATGGTCGAAAAGTCTCGGAAATCACCGAATAAACAAAATTTCCTATTGCCTTGAAGACCGCACACGCTTGCTAGTAAAGGGCTGCCGGTAGCACTGTTAGCTCCTGGCTCCGGGAATTCCCTATATACACAAAGAAAAGTCGTCAGCTCAATTTATGCGCCACATTTGAAATTCATTTATGCACATCAAATAAACATTAATTCAAATGAACGAACTTATCACTGAACAAGCAATCATTGCGGGAATTAAATGACGTTTTAGGCAGAATAACTACGATCTATAACGAATGAATAAATGCATTGAAAACGAGATGGAAGGTTTATTTTCTTATAAGCATATTTTTTTTTTTAGGAATAACAGTTTAAAAATCATATTTTGTTCTAGATAAAATTGTAAAAAAGCATTTCAGCAATGAATATATTTACAGGTAACTTGTTGGAAACTAGTCGCCACTGTTTACCATTGCAATAAGTTATGTTAGTCTTAATTCCCTGAAATGCAAGTTAAATCTTCCTCATGTGTGCACTATGATTATTTATGTACATGTTGTGTACTTGACTTACATCCTGGAGATTATGTTGTAGTCTCATGTTAATTCTCACCCATTTAATTATTGTATTTTTTCAAAGCACGTAAAAATAGATTTCTTTGTTAGCAGGAAAAATAATAGTTAACCTACCGTTATATGTATACCTTCCCTAATATGTGTAATTTTATTTGCACATAGAATAATATCTAAACTCATAAACCTGAATTAACTGTTATTGTAATTTTACAATCTACAATGAATTTTTTATTATTACTGCCAATGTTTAAGGGAGTTTTTTTTTTTTTTTTGAAAACGTGTAGGAAGCTTATAGCAGGTGCTAATCATGTGTTGATATCGTAAATCATTTGTTTATTTTATACAACTTTATGCATCTTTTAACATACCCCATTAATTATGTAGTATTCCGGACTTGTCCTATACATTACAAGATGTGTAATCCACCCATGATAAATAATGGCTTTCACATCTAAACGTTAAAACAGTAAATTTAAATATTAACGAAAAGCCAACTTTCGTCCGTTTTGCTAATATCACCTGCTTTAGCGACCATATATCAAAGTCTTATATTTATTCCACACTGTATCACCTATAAATCTTAAAATGTTTTCTCCTTCAATGCTGTATTTTATTGAGAATTCTAGTGGTAAAAGAAATTACACAATGCAATGTACTCATTAAACTCCTTTATTTTTAAACAAGCGAATACGTGTGCTATTTACCATAATGCAGTCTAAAGCCTCCAAACCAGAAAAAAACGAGCAAGTAATCTACCACGATGACTCGCAATTGACCTATGTCCTTGTTAATGTATACAGCAATCAAACAACTTCATGGGGTGCCTTATGTTGAAACATATTTTCCAGGTGGCGCAAGCAGTTCCATCATTTTTCGGCGCATTTCGTGCGTTAATAGATTGCAATGTAACATGACAAATCTTTCTTATATGATTTTCCTTATTCGTGTATATATAGTCTTGTATAACCCCTTCCACAGCACGCCATATCCCCCTTAGTCCATGACTGATGACCTCATCTACCTCACGTGGTTTCCAAGCAGACCCCACCGTCAGCTGTACACCAATCATTATCGCCATCAATTTCCCAATGATAGATAGGCCCCGATATCAATCAAAACTTACGTGGACGTCTCTCTGTATAATTATTGGTTAACCTATGCAAATAAAAGCTTTCCTAGCCAATTTAGCAGCCGGCATTAATGCTACAAATTACTTAGTTAATGAAGAAAATAATCCTAAGCTCAGTGCCGACCCGACTCCTTTAATTTCATCCTTGCCTGCAAATTGAATGCGCCGAAAGTATATTTGTTTATGCAATAAATTCATTAGACTTGCAAATTTCGATTGGCGAAGAATTCTTGCAGCTTGCTTCTATGATAATCACTGTATAGGGGAACACACAGAAGCATACGGGGAAATCCTTAAGTAAACTCACTGATAATAAATCTGAATAACATCAGTTTCATTTAACATGGTCTTTAATGCACGAGCAAGACCAATCTTATTTTTGAATTATGGAGATAAAAATGAGCAATACTGCAAAAAATAAAACTAATTGAATAGTGGAGCCCTACAGGGGTCATTTATCCTAGGAATACATATTTTCTATGTTATATTTAAATCAATGTAAAGATAACACTATTAATACAGAGGATGGATTACAATTAGACTGAAAAAAACGCTAATATTCTCCTTTCAGAAGTATACTTAAAAATGTTAATCTGTTACACTCAAGTAACTTGATAATTTACATGTGTTCGTTTCCAATAATTCTGTTCCGCAAACATTTTTTTAGATTTTGTTTAAATTATAAATAAGTTTTATGCTTTATCCATTTGCATATTCTGATACTATGACTTTTGTATATACAATACAGTCTTTAAATGTATAAGTTGGGATTGGGGCCAAATTACAATAAGAGAGCCAGAGCCAGCCCGCTGGCCGTAGGTTGGCGAACACTATTGCACTTAATATCAACAAGCAAACCATATTTGAAAAATACTATTTCAGAATCTTGGAATTTTGCCAAATCAAGTGGTTAAAATATTACCATTATATATATATAACAAAGTTTAAATTTACAACTCCCGTAATAAGCTTTCCTTGCATAACTTCACTATATACAGTGTTTGCCTACGTTTAGGGGCAACCTTGTACCACTTCAATTTAAGTTTCAAATAATTTTCATATTTTATCCGAATATTGATAATAAACACGTCTTGACATGTACATCACTTATTTACATCAACAATTTACATGTTAAAAATCATGTTTAAGTACTTGCATCAAGCGTGTCATTTCTAGCGATTTTTTTCTTCTTAAAACTTCTTTATAAAAACACGATTTTAAAAAATGATTTACATTTATAGATTTTTGAGGGTAGGAAAGACAGGGTGAAAAAAAAGGCAAATAGTAGATATTCCACTCTGCTACTGAATTCAGAAATAAACATTAAGAGTTAAAATATGGTTGCTTACAAAAGGAGAGATTTTCGGTGCAGATGTAAGTGCCTTTTTATAGGTTCATATATGAAATTGTGTTATCATGAGGAAGGATTTTAATCTCTGACATATATAGTGTGGTGCGTGGGTACATCGCCACACGGAAAGGGGAGGGGAGGGGTGTACGTTATCGCTTTTTTTTTGTGCACAAGCCTAGGCCCCCGCATCACGTGATCGATATGCATAATCAGTTTGTATCCAATGAGCTTCTGGCATTGACTAAATTCGGTTGCGCTAGTTTTTATCATAGTTGTGCTGGCGCAGCTTTTATTTATTTAAGCGCTATATTAATGGCAGCCTTGATTATTATCGCTCCAACAGAGCCACGTAACAACACAGTTAAACGAAATAGTTTCATGAGATTCACATAATTATTAGGGCAATCTATAAATATCATTTTTAATTTATTAGATTGAGAGCTGCATAGCATGTATATGTCTAGCATGCCCTTTCGTTCAATGCATGCAAACGACTCCGCAAGGGAATTTGTTTTGATTTATTTGCATGACTCTTCGTCTTCGAAACGAAAAATTGATAAGAAATAAGCCTACATTGCCTATTACGCGGTATGTACAGAAGCCTATGATACGCCGAATTACATATTAATATATCAGATTAAAAGTACGGCGAGTTGAACTTAAAAGTATTTCATAAATTAAGAGGAAACATTAAACAAATGAACTCCGACTATGATGAAGAGGACGGCGGTGGGATGGACTCAGGAGGACATCTTCAAAGAAACAAGAAATACTACTAAGATTAATAACATAAAATCACGAAACGCAATTAAAACCTAGGGATATCTTTATATGACGAAGACGCTAATGAATTTTCTTGAAATAATTGAATGAAAATAGTACATTAAAGCGTCTAACTGATTCACAAATATTTTGGATATTGAGTTAAAGGCACGTATGCATTTTAGAAGAACTTAGTTAAATTTCAAACATTTTCAACATAACTTTGTTGCCAATTTGTTGTTTATGATTTCAAATAGAGATATTTTGGAATAAAATTCATCATATCTCTTTTTCATATACCACATTTCATCTTAGTAGATGCACACTTGTCTTAGTACCTATGAACAAGTCACCTATATAAAGTTTGTTAAATGTCAAGGCGTTGTATTATAAAACTCGCGATATATTATAAAAATAGGCAATGTGCATAGAAAAATAAAAGCATTTTGAGGTGAGAGACAACCAACAGCGAGCATTCACTGTGGCAGAAAATCTTTTGAAACAGATGGAAGCAAAATGTTCTTTTAATCTGCTGCTTTTTGTACAATCTTACAAAGCCTTCTATCGGCTGACAAGCTAGGCGTAGAGCTCCATTAATCAACTTCAAGAAGAAATTGATTTTAGCTTGATTAATTATTGCCGTTATGACAGTCACACTGGGCCCACTTGGGAATCGTCTGCTACCCGATTAAACGCCATTAGACGACGATGATAAACTACTTTGTTTCACAAGAGTTCGCACCGCAGAGGGGACTTTTAATATAAAATACATCTATACCGTAGCACAGATAGAAGCGAGAGATCGAGGCCTTTGTACCTAAAGTGTAACAAATATTTCCAGAAAGGATTTCAAATCGCAAAAATATATACTTGGCACTAAATGAATGTGAACTTACAGAATACCGGGTACGAAAAAATACAATTCGCGCACATTCAACTTGTTCCAAAGTAGAAATACTATAAAACCAGTAGTTTTTCAGGTTTTTTAAAAAAAGATATTTTTCAAACATTAGTTAAAACTTTAAAACGTTCAATTTCTTCCAATTAAGGTTGCACAGAATTGTATCTTGGTTTAAATAGACACGTCAGCTAAAGTTTAAAGATTATTGACAAGTATCTACTACCATGAATATGCAATCATACACACATCAAATTTAACTTAGAATTATAACAGAAACTCATAACCCAAAAGTTACTCGAGAGAAACATCATGCAGCAAAGTTTTCATAAATGGGCACACGAAAACCATAATGAAATTGGATTAAAAATGGATGGCAGTTATCTTGACACAGTATGGCTTATAAATCCTCTAGTTGGGGAGGGTCTCTTTGGTCTCCCACGCACAATATTTCATACAAGAGTCCCCTCATATACACTGTGCATGTATATATAAATAAAGTCCCTTATATATCATTCCCTTATCAAGGATCCTGATGCACGTGCCGGTTTCCCTATCTGTTGGCCGACCATTGTGGTTGAAGAGCCGTTGCCAGTCGTCATCAGTTCCGGTTTGGACGGCAGGATATTGGCATATATTTTTGGATATGAAAACAGTTTATCAGCAATTGCGGAACTGATTTCATGGTTCACGAATACGTAATGAGTACACGGTTCATGAAGGAGAGCTCTGTGCTTTAGGAAAACTAGCCCAAAGATATCGCAATGGCGATAGGTTTTGAAGAGGCATGAGAATAGTGCTGGCGACGGTTACTGTATACAAATCACGATAAATGTTCATACTTCGTTGGACTTAGCGATAGGAGTGTGAACAACCCAATATAGAAATCAATTTATTAGCACTGGATGGAAGCACTGAGCTGAGGATAAGCTTCTAGATTGTCCTCGTTTGACAAATATTGGCGAGAATAAGTCTCACCGGAGACATTTGCAGTTTGATTTGGGGATTCAGACATATTACTACAAGTATTTACAACTTTTCAATGTACAGCATACAAAAACTTATGAACTACAAGGTAGTGATTACCTACTCATACTAAACACATTTATAATTGAAGAAAATTTTGATATGTGAATTTTTGACTAGTAGTATGTAATACAAAATTCAGGGACAAAATTGACAAAATTAGCATGTTTCTAAAATTATTTAGAAGATGCAGTTAAATTATTGGACTATAAATGTCTATTTCATGACTGTCCTTAATTAAATTCAGACAAATAAA
>JAQGAE010004867.1:0-12087 GCA_034696685.1 Julus scandinavius | reverse complement strand
AATTTTGCTTTAAACTGGGCAAATCTGCAACGGAAACCCACGAAATGTTGCAAAAAGTGTACGGGGACGAAGCTGTGCCTCGAAAAAGCGTCTATGACTGGTTTAAGCGTTTCCGGGAAGGACGCGAATCTCTCGAAGAGGAACCCCGTTCTGGGATGCCGACCACCACCAGCACACCCCAAAACATCGAGCTTCTCCAAAACGATCGTCGTTTGTCTCTTCGAATGATGGAAGGTGAACTTGGCATTCCCCGTGAAATTTCTTCTTCATGATAACGCAAGGCCTCATGTTGCTGCAAAGGTGAAGCAATTCTTGGCCCAAAAACAGGTTACCAAACTTTATCACTTTCCATATTTTCCTAACCTGTCACCTCCTGACTTCATCCTGCTTTCACGTTTGAAAACGTCACTGAAAGGACACCGATTTTCTGACATTTTGGGCATTCAAACTGTTGTGACGAGGCAGCTTCAAGGGGTACCAAAAGAGAACTTCTCACAATGTCACACGATATACACACGATGTCAAAAGTGTATTGTGGCTCAGGGGGCCTACTTTAAATGAAAGTAAAGCGTCTTTTCTGAAATCAACAATATGTTGATTTTTACGACTCATTCACCAAACTTTTTCGGTCATAACTTGTTTATTTATAGTTAGATTTTAAAACTTTAATGTTTTTTGCTCATAAAATAGCTCTTAAAAAATCAATAACTAATCTAATAAAAATGTTAGACGAGTTTCAAACGTCTTCAAAATAATTACAGATATGAAAAGAAAAAAAATATCTAAAAACAATTTTAGATTTGCCAGTAGAGTAAACAAGTCTGGCAATTTGTTTAGATTCGCCTTGTTTATATTAAAATTTGTAGACATAACATATAAGACTACTTGGGTAATGGAAACGTTACACAAGTCCTTTAAGTTTTAATACTTTAATGCAGCCTTGGAATCCTTAATACTGTACCAAAAATAACAATTTTTTCTGCATTTATATTAAATATTGACGTCATATAATCCGATTTCAAAATTTTAAATAAATTGCTTTCAAATTTATAGAAAATGTTTATATGAATAAGCCGCAGGAGATTGGAGGAGGGTCTTTATGTGCTATATATATATATGGCTATGAATGGACCTTATTTAACTTATGATTGGTCATGGATGGTCATTATAAATAATATTTTAACCAAATAATAGCCAGATTAATATAACACAGAAATTTCCTTTTTTAAGTGTGCCACGACAACTTCAGGGTGTACCATGAGTTGAAAATATTTAAATAACACTTTGATAGGATTATCTAAAGAAATTTCCATAAAAAAACCCCAGAAATTGTCGTAAATTGTAAAAGACTAGTACGTAATCACTAGTCATGACCACAAATATTTGAATAATGGTTTTATTTGAAACCACAAGCCAAATCCTAACCCAAAAGCTATAATTTTCCCAAATTAAGGATGATACAGGATCCGGTACACAACGTCCAAGGTCACAAACATTTACTTTCCTTCTTAAAACAGTGATATTTTCAATAAAACCAGATGTGAGGATGTGTGAAAATGGTTCTCTAAATTTCATCCTAACCAGTATACGTTCATTATTGAACCAAGTTTTGGATTTGTTCAGTTGTGTATCACCGAACTGCGTCCAACAATTTGTCTCAGATGATGAACAACTTAAAGTAAGTTCAAAACATTTGGTTTTTTAACTTAAATATTTTACTTAAAAGTGTGCCTTATTTTGTGTCAACTTGCCCTTCACGACAGCTAATAAACCTGCACCCTATTCCCAAAAAAGGACGTAACTCTACATCAAAAATCATAAATAAGGACCCTGGGAAATCCTCTTAAGGCCCCTAAGCAATGTTTGCTTATTTACATGGGAATATCTGGTAAGTTTGGCCAAATAAGCAATAAAAATGATTCCATCTTGCAAGATGGACCTCTAAATTAAAGCTTTATAGTTCCGTTTAAACCTAGTAAATGTAGTAATATGAATTAATAAGGACTTACCTCATTAACGTAATCGTCATAAATTCAATATTTTGAAATCCATTCAAATTTGCCGCGTTTTTAAAAATAACGGCGCTTCGGCTTGAAGACCATCTTTGAGCGAGCCATCTCGAATTCCGTACCGTAGCGCCATCTGCACGTGGCTTCCAATATCACGCGCTAGGATTTTTTACGGAGGCCTATAAAGGACAAGGTGCAGAAAATAAGTATATTTTTCTTTAAATAAACCATTACAATGAGCTTTACATCAATGAATAAAAGGAAATTTAATGGAAAATTGAAACTGCAAATTGAAAATGTATTAAAATGGATTAAGGAGTTGTTTTAAGTGTTTTAAGTTGTAAAACACGTAATCGGATTTAATAAACAGTGCTTGTAAGCAAGGTTTAAAGCTAAATAAAAAAACTACTTTTAAATGTTTGAAAAAGCCTTAAGCCTGTGAAAAATATCTGTATTTATTTGGATTTTGATAGATGGTATATGATGATATATCTCCCCTTTCCTGGATCAGGGCCTGAGCACCATGAAAACACTTTTAGATCAGTTCTTATCAGGAGTCATAACCAGTAAATTATACAGCCTTTTAAGAATTGAGGAAAACAGCTTTAAACTATTGATCTAAATACAGTGTTTACGAAGAAATCGGTTAACGAACATCATTTGTTGTTTCGCTTTACGAGCGATGCTTCAGTTCACGAAAACATTTCTCTGGACCACAGATCAAAGGTCCGAGTTACTGCAATTGTTTTACTAGTACCAGCAGAACATCTTCGTTACGGATAAATTTTACTAAATACGAAAAACATCAAAAATGTGTTAAAATTTCCAAAGATTCAAATCTAAAATCGATATTAGTTTAGAGGATCTAGCCTCAATTGCAAATATGGCAAAAGTTCGTCTCCCGTTTTCTCCACGCCAATTGCAGATGCAATGGATTTTGAATCCATCGATTTCAGACTTAAATCATGTGATTAACGAGAGAATAGAGTAGTATAATACAACATTTTCCTAATGGAAACAATGTTTGTGAAAGTAAATTTCTTAAACAGAATGTGCGAATGAAGTTGATTTGCAGCAACGTCATCATGACGACACCACGTGGGTGTCTTTATTTCCAATAATGTTGGAAATCATGGCTGTTTATATTAAACTGCTTTTTTCTAATATTACGCTTATATTTATTTCCTTTCTTGATTATTTCCACACAAAGCCAGAACATGTTTAAAAAAATGTCTAGGATAAAGAACGCATTATTTGGATTTACATGAATTGCAATGGGAAATATGGATTCGGATCACGAACTTTTCGCTTCACGAACAAAGTCGAGAAACGGATTAAGTTCGTTACCCGATGTTCCACTGTATATGGAAAGATTTTTCAAATTTGGCGCCTCCCAGCACGTGCACTCCATGGAACGAAGCGTGCACATGCACGCGCACCTGTTCTTCGTTTAGAATTCGTTTGTTCTTTTTTTTGTTTTTTGGATTCGTGGATTTCAGAAATATACAAAATATCTCTTTTTTTTGCTCAATTAATGAATCATTTGTTGTTTAATTTCAATTATCTTCTGTTCAGCTTTGATTAAAATGTTCTGTTAAGTCTCAGTGCGGAAGCTTTATCTCACAAATTCGCAAAGTGAACCATCTTTTTCCGGGATGACAATCCCTCGGTGAATTCCAATTTATCCAGGCGCGGCCATTTTGAATTAGTTTTCTGTCTTCCCCCCCATATATTTTTTTTTTTGGGCCGCTGTCATCGTAAGAACACGTGGCCGTTTGTATACCACACACACACACCAGACGTTGCCTATTTTTATACCAGTCTAGCGAAGGCCAAACCGGATCCTCGCTGACTGTTCTCAACATTTCGAAACTCGGGACGATCGAGATAGGTAGGTTTGAAACTGAATATCCTATCTTCCAAAATGGTGGACGTTGAACCCCCGTGTATCAAGAGGGTTATCGAGCACCCAAAAGGTGACAACGGAACCGTTGGCTACAAGTTCAGGACGACTAGGGTGAGCCAACGCTTCTATCTACCCCCCATTGGATTCGAGGGATTTGGTCAACCGCCGTCCGGTCGCCTTGTTTGCGGTAGGACCAGGATATGTCAACTGGAAACATATAGGGAATATAGGGTAAGTGTGTCTTTATAAGGGTAGGAAAGGGCTTTTACGGATTCTATCAGCACATCTACATTCATAAACATCCCTTATCAAGTTTTCCTTCAGCGTCCAGAGCCTCATGTCCAGCGTAGGTTCGTCCGCTAGGGGGCGCTCATTGTCATTGACGTGCACGTGCAGGTGCGTGGGGTAACCACGAGGGTAACTATAGAGTCACTGACCCTCATCACTCGTGGGTCCACCCAAATGCTGAGCTTGTTGGCAAGTTTACGCAATGACGTGAGGTAGTGTTTTGGCAGTTGGAAAGTGAATTATTTAAATGTCCGAGTGGATTCCGGTTATTTGGGGCAATGGTTAAACGGGACAAGGGGCCATTCAAAAATAATGTCACACCTAGGGGGGTGGGTGGGTTGCTTGTTTTTTGTGACAATTGTGACCAAGGGGTGGGGGGTGGGTGGTTCGGTAATGTGACATCACACAATCAAAATTTATTTCAAACGGTAAAAAATATGCGATAAAATTTTTTTTTTATTTTTTTAACATTTGAAATTTTGAAACATTTGAAACTTTCTTCCCGATAAAATTAAAAAGAATATAAAATTATTAAAAAATAATAAGGGGGGGGGGAGGAAGGTAATAGACGGGTTGTGACATCATTATGGATGGGGTGTAGTGACAATTGTGACAAAGGGGTGGGAATGTTTAAAAAGAGGCAAAAAAGTGTGACAATTTATGGATCACCCCCAAGCACTTAATGAACCACGTGAGGATTGGACATATCTGAGTTTTTCTAGATATGACAAGACCAGATATTGGACTTATCTGGACATAGATGTTTATCATCATAAGTGCATCAATGGCCCATATATGGTCATACAAGGTCGTACTCAAGCACCTGAGACGCGTCACCGATAATGACACGTTCCAGGAAACGGGGATCATTTTCAATCGATTCCATAAACTCGAGGCACCTTTCCCTCCCGATGTCCCTTTGGTCCTGCGAAAGATTTTTTGGAACCATTTTTGCGCAAATTTATCTCATCCCCAATTCATCGGTCAAAATCTGATGAACGGTGGTGAGAGTCAAATTCATCTCTTCCCCGATCATTCTAACCGTTAACCAATGATCCGAACGCGCAAGATCCCGGATTCCGTCGCCATTTTCATCGGTTCTCGAAGACGAAGGCCTTCCGCTGCATGGTCTCTCTTCCTTCTGAAAATGCCTTAAACCACCGAAAAACCTGGGCCCTCGACAAAACACCGTCTCCTAGGGCCCGTTTAAGTTTTGTAAAAATGTCCGTTGCACCGTGCCAGAGTCTGAAGCAAAACCCGATAGCGCACCGTTGCTCGAAATTGATGTCACTCATTTTTAGAAGACACTAGGAAAAACTGTTTTACGAACAAAAATCGCTAGGGACAACCAAATGACTCTTAGCAAGTTGAAACTTGTACTGAAGGCGTATCACGTGTTCATCTACCGCCCCTCTAACTCACGCATCCCCATTGCTCACAGATCGAATACTACATTGCCAGTCTCATTACTTAATTTACACACCTTGTATCTGTCCGTACATGGCAAATAAATCGCGATGTATATAATATGGTATTTGATATTGTCATTATATAGTGTTTAACATTTAAATAGTGAAAACATGACTATATTTAGATCATCTTGACCCATATTACTGCATTTCTTATCTGGCCTATCATTGGCTAAATCTAATCCATACATGTCCATATATTTCACAATTTATATTTCAGAAAGATAAATAAAAATATTTTGGCATTTTTCGAAGTTTGTAATATGACTAACCTTTTACAGATAACAGACAACTTTTGATATCAAAATAACTGAAATTTAGATAAATTTTTTATCTAAATTGTGAAGAGTTTAACATTTCGGTCCATAGATGGCGTTCAGTGGCTGAACTTGAAAACCTACGTATAGCGGACACCTAGTTAACGCGGACATGGGTTGGGCCATGCGTTGTTTTTTGTTACATCATTTAATGAAGTGTCGATTAAATAATTATAAACAAGTTTTCCGCCATCTTGGAAAGTCCTTGGATTAATTTGTATCACGTTTCTTGATTCTTGTTTTGCATTTGCGTGTCCCGAAAACTTGAAAAGGGTTTTTTGCGTCGTCAATCAAAATGTAACGAATTCTTGGCAAATGACAAACTGAACAGCGGTTGTTTCTGACATTTATCTCGAACATAATCCACAGACCTTGAGTCACGATATTATTTACACGCGAGAGGGCGTGAGGGTGGAGATGCGTTTCTCAACACTTTATATCACTCTTTTTTTAATATCAATTTTTTATGTAACCACTCTCAGAAATGTAAAATAAATAAAATGTAAGAAAAAGTTTAGAAAGGTTTAAGATTATTTTTAAAATAAAAGTATCGTTAGGGATTTTGAAAATTTTATAAAGTGTATAATGTATGGTATATAAAAAAGTTTCCAATAAAAGTAGCTAAGGTTTCCAATAGATGTAGTAAAAGTTTATAATAATTATAAAAGTTTACAGAAAAATTAAGTTTAAAAGAAAAGTATTAGTTTACAAAAAAAATTAAAAGTTTACAATAATAGCAAAAGCTCACAAGAAAAGTAAAAGTTTTATAAAAAATTAAAAGTTTATAAGAATAGTAAAAGTTTGCTAGAAAATTAAAAGTTTACGAGAAAATTAGAAGTTTATAAGAATAGTACAAGTTTGCGAGAAAATTAAAAGTTTACAAAAGAATTAAAAGTTTACAAGAAAATTAGAAGTTTATAAGAATAGTACAAGTTTGCGAAAAAATTAAAAGTTTACAATAATAGCAAAAGCTCACAAGAAAAGTAAAAGTTTTATAAAAAATTAAAAGTTTATAAGAATAGTAAAAGTTTGCTAGAAAATTAAAAGTTTACGAGAAAATTAGAAGTTTATAAGAATAGTACAAGTTTGCGAGAAAATTAAAAGTTTACAAAAGAATTAAAAGTTTACAAGAAAATTAGAAGTTTATAAGAATAGTACAAGTTTGCGAAAAAATTAAAAGTTTACAAAAGAATTAAAAGTTTACAAGAAAATTAAAAGTTTATAAGAAAAAGTAGTAAAATTTGACAGTAAAAGTAGTAAATGAAATAACTGTTGAACTGTTGTAAAAGTTTACAATAAAGGTAGTAAAAGTTCAAAAAGTAGTAAAAGTTGACAATCACTGTAGTAAAGGTTTACAAGAACAACAGTCAAAGTTTACAATAATAGTAAACACATTGCAATTATAGTAAAAGTTGACAATAAAAGTAGCTTTTTTATCATCCTCGATCCTGGATGAGTATTTTGACACCCAAGACGACAATATTTGCGTGGGAAACCATCGAGAAATACCAGAAAATGCGTGTTCAACAAAGAACGCCATTATTCAAAGCCAACTTCCGGCGCGACGAAATCCGTTACGTCACCGCGCGTGCTCCCATGCTGAAAGTGACGTAACGCAGTGTTACTTTCCATTGTCTTCCGTGTTTTTATGTGTTTTATTTGAGGTCATTCATGCATTTAACATGAAAAACATGAGCATTGTTGCATACAGTGGAAATAACGCCTTCTGATTGGCTGATCCGTAGCACGCGCTGATTTCTCACTGGGGCATTCGGCGAACCATCGCATTGCACATGAAGACCAGGAGTTGTTATCTCTGGTCATGGAATGCCACGCTTGGAGGACTTCCGGTAGGGGAGAAAGCGTTTGGAAACACAAACGCCACGAGGTGGCGCTCACTACATGCACCTTTCATTTTGAATTTAGTATTAAAAGCAATACTAAAACTTTAATTAAGTTTGCTTCAATCTATGAAACGATAAGTATGTTTCTAAAATGGCGATATCTGAGACACTACTTGAGATTCACAGATATGGCACAAGTAAGGTTATTCCTGGTCTTATTTTTTTAAATTTATTTTTATAAGATGAACGATATTATGGTTAGTTAATCCAAAAGTTTGGATTTTTTAAAATTGTCTACTCTCATGTCAATCGGTTGAAAACAATGAATTCTCAAATGGACAGCCATTTGAGAGTAGCCATCTATCGCGAGTATCTCTCGAGAGTGTAGGCTATGTCCTCGAAACTAACATCGATTTTAATTTAAATCCTCGTAAATTCTAACACTTTTTTGATGTTTCTCGTATTTAGTAAAACTTCTCCATAACAAAGATGTTCTACTGGAACTAGTAAAAAACATTTGCAGAAACTCAGATCTTTGATCGGTGGACCGGAGAAATGTGTTCGTAAACTGAAGCATCGTTCGTAAAGCGAAACAACATCTGGTGTTCGTAAACAGAGACGTTCGTAAGCCGAAGTTCCACGGTATACAGCTATATATGGTCATATATGTCCAATTTCTGGTCAAGCCATTTAAACACAAAAAACAGGATTTTTAAACCCTGGTCCTTTAATTAACCATTTTAACATTGCTTGATTAGTTAATCGATGATGATGATTATAAGATATTAGATAAGATTATGGTGATTACCGTAATTAAGTCGGTAGCATGATTATTCAGTCATGTGATGAAATTAATTAATTCACAGCGCTTTAAAATATGTTTCCCCACGAATACGAAGACCAGGCTCTCAGCGCCCCAAGCGGCTGTTTGAGCGTCGCTGACACCAATACGCGCGTGCACCGAGATGCATGTGCTTTATAATGGCGCCTGGCTCCTCCTCGTATTAAATCGATATTTTGGTGAAAAAACCCTGAAAACAGGGTCTTTTATTCTCACTGCCCAAGCAGCTGCAGGATTTAGCACAAACTGCAATTCGGGCTGCAGCTACAATTTTTGCAAAAATTACGTAAAATTCGGTGTGGGGAAATTGTGCAAATTGTGTAAATTGTGCAGTAAATGAACATCTAGAGAGAGAGTGTGACCAATCGATAATATGGAGGATGTTATTTGAGATGATTGTGGGCATCAATTGTATTTTAATTTAGATGAGAAAATGCCTTATCAATACCACAGCCACACGGTGTTCAATGTGAGTAGTTTTTCACAAATTTCTGCTATTTTTCTTAAATTTTTACACAAAAAAATAGGAATGCCTGTTGATGTATTTTATGCAATTTTATGTTATTTTATTGCATGAAAATGATGAATTTTTAATAAATTTTTAATAAATTACAAATGTTTAATGTTAACTTTTTCGTACGGGAATTATTGGTATCTTTTAAACCGGAAGTTAATGTCAAAACACGTTTTGAGCATGTTTTCAACATGTGACTGTATTTGATACAGTTGATACAGATAAATATATTTATAATATTTGATATTTTACAATATAAAACATAGATCTAAGTAATATAATATTTATAGTTTGTACATGTGTTAAACATGTGCTAACACGGTTACAACATGTGTTCTAAGTGTCTACAAGGTGGTTAAGTTTTTCAGTGCTGCGAATTTCTGGTATTTTTTAAACCGGAAGTGTCAAAACATGTTTTCAACATGTGACTCGGATGTCAATGACAACTATATTTATAATATTTTATATTGCATAGTAAAAAACAAATCTAAGTAGTATAGCATAAATTTATACATTTTACGTGTGTTTAACATGGGTTTTACATGTCTAAATTTGTATTTATAATATATATAAAAAGTATTAGCCAAATATTTTCATCAGTTGTTCAAAAACAATTTGTAGTAAAATTTATTCTGGATATGTTTTCAAGAATTGAAAATTTTTTGAAATTTTTGAACATATTTTCTGATAAAAATATACACGAAGAAGAAACTTAAATTGTTTTTGTATTTTACTGTAAAACTTTTACCATGAATGATTTGAAATTTTTTAAAATAATTTAGGACAACATTTAAGTGTTTTAGCATGACTATTCTGCTTCAATGAATCTCTTTGATGCTTTTAATTGCATTTTTATAAACATTTGTTGTGAAAAAAAAAAGTAGAAAAACGTTTGAAATTAGGTTTTTAGTAAAAAAAAATTGAAAATGTGGTGATTCATCTAAGAATGAATAGACGTTTTATTCATTTTGGAAATTTAATCTAAACTGGAAAGTTATTAACATTTAAAAATCTCTATAATTTTAATATTTGAACGTATGTTTTATGTCTTCATAGGACATGTTAACGACATGTAATTACATATTTTATTGTAATATGTATGTAACAGTATTTGGTAAATGAGAACATAATAAATTATTACAAATTAAAAACAAATTTCCACAAATTATAACTATATCAAAACATAATATTGCGATTAATCCATAAAAATGTAAAAATATTTTACGTTAATTTTACATGAAGTTTGAGACCGAAATCAACAAGTTTTTCAATTGCTTAGAAACATGTGAACACGGAATCTTCTTCTAAAATAATGAGGTATCATCCTATTTTATCAAGAGGAAACATCAATGATTAATAATCCATAAATTTTAAATTGTTTTGATAAAACTTTTACGGTATTTTGGTCATATCTAACAGAAAAGATGACTCTTCATAAAAAAATGCGAGTATTTTCAGAAAATTCGAGAAATTTTTATAAAATTTATAATATATCTTTATTCGATATTTTAACCATTTAGTGAATTATTTTAATAAAATTTCAAATCGCTTCGTTATATTTCATATTACTTGAAATATTTAATTTTTATGAATAAATGTATAATTAAATTATATATTTTTATAAAAGTGAAACTAAATTATATTTAATCACTATCAAGATTTATTTTATATTACAGTAGTAGCATACCATAGAGACAGGTGAAAAATATGCTTTTAGACAAGTTATGTATTTAGACAGGTTCATTTATATATGGATCCCAAGTTTGGGACTGGCACATTTTATGCTTTTAGAGAGGTTAGGCATTTACACAGGATGAATTTAGACAGGTTCTACTGTATTATACGGAGTAATTATCGATTTAAAATTAATTTTTAAAAAGAACGAATGTTTAATTTTCCAAAACATGGTTTCGTGTAATTAAAATTTTCAATTAATTTTCATTGATTTTTGGTAGCTAATAAAAATAATATAATTTCACATTAAAAATCTGACATATCACGGTCAAATATTCAATTTGTATACAATTAATCTAAATCCTAACCAACAGTTACGAGTATCTCATAAATCAAATTGCATTTTGTTATATTTTTGGCAAAATTTCAAAGACTTGTTTATATAAAACTTTGTTGCGAAAACATTTTATTTTGTTAAGGTTTCTTCTGGAACGTCTAATAAAAATGTAAAATGTAAACACATCTAACATGTTTACAAACAGAAGACATTTTATGTTCCATCTCTTACATGCTATTGGTCATAAAACATGATACTGTTCGGGTGAAAACGCTATATACGGCACGCATGCGCCATATTAGACATTTGTACATGTAAAAATAATGAACACATGTATATGCATGATATTTTCACATGTATAAATGACCATCTATACATGTGTAGCCATATACATGTACATGATTATGCACATGTTACAAATTTGTACATATATAAATGGCCATGTAGACACGTGTAGCCATTATATGCACATTACACATTTTTACATGTATACACATATATGTCCATGTAAAGACATGTTATGCACATATGTGACATGTTTATACGTATAACTAGCAAAGTATAGGTATATACACATACGTGGCATATGTTTAAATCTATACATGTACGAGTATATGCACATACGTGACATCATTACATGTAAATGGCCTTGCAATGACATGTGTAACACATGTGGCCATAAAAATGCTAAGTTTGTATCTAGCCATAAATAGAAAAATACATGTCCGCACCAGTGGCGGCTTGTGTATAGGCAATGTGGAACTGCAGCACCCCCATTTAATATAACGAGTCTTTTTTTTGTAATTCTTTTTAATTTAATTTATTCTTAATCTATTCTTTAATTTATTTAATTAACTCTTTAGCCATCCCCCAGTTAATGAAAAAAGA